>JBBPNO010000227.1:0-36872 GCA_038090915.1 Boletus eberwhitei
CAGCAGTGGCCATTGCATCAGCCCAAAAGGACTTGGGGAGTTTGGATTCTTCTAGCATGGTATTTGCAAGAGTGCATAGGGTTTGGTTCATCCATTCCGCTAGTTCATTTTGTTCCAGAGTGTATGGAGCTGAGGTCTCATGAAGTGTTCCATCGGTTTGGAATTGACTTCAGAATGCCTTGTTGACATATTTGGTTCCTCCATCACTTCTAACAAACTTGACATAGGACTTTGAGAAGTCCTCTTGTCCTATCTCGGTGTGGAGAAGTGTTTGGACATCTGTTTTCCACTGGTTGTAGATTCCGAGTGCTTCATTTTTGTGTTTCATGAAGTATACCCAAGGGAAACAGGTGAAGTCATCTACAATAATGATCCAAAATCTGTAGCTTTCTCAGGATCTCGGAGTGATTGGGCCTCCGACATCAGTGTGGATCATTTCAAGCGGGTAAGTGGTGCGAGGTCCATCTTGGAGTTCAAAAGGTAGTTTCTTTATCTTTTCAAGAACACATGCTTCACAAAATGTTGGTGAACCACTAAGTGTGTCTATCCCTCGGAGTTGTCCAGATTTCACCATCTGTTGAATGCGGTGCACAGAGACATGGCCCATACATCTGTATAAAAGATTTATGTCCATTGTGGCATGTGCTGCTTTCTTCTGATTATTTGCATTAACCTTTGCATGGTATAGTCCATTTTTCTATGTGGCAGAGAGTATGGTGTTCTGGTGCTTCTGAACATAGCACATGTCGGAACTGGCTGGAAACACAGTGGAAAGACCAGTGGAAGCAAGTCGGTTTACAGAGATGAGGAAGATTCAGAACTTGGGAATCAAGAGAACATCCGATAGAATTATCTCATAGGTGGTTCCAGACACTTGTGAAATAAGTGGTACTGTTCCAATTCCGATGGCCATGGTATTGGAATCATCTCCGAGGGTTACAGAACGGGAAGGATGTAGTGGACGGTATGTCCGGAACCAAGAGCAGTGAGGGACAATGTGTGAGGATGCTCCAGAATCAATAATTAGTGTGTTACTCCCACTGCTTTTAGGTTCAGATGACAGGTAGGTGTAAACACATTGCATTGTGGAGTGAGATATATGTTCTCTAGCTATGTTTGCTGTGTCTGGAGGATCTGGAGTTTCCTCCGCTGCATTCGCCTTATCCTTTCCTTTTTCTGACTTCCTAAACCCTCCTTTCCTTAGCTCAGAGACCCATTTTTTGTAGGTGTTGCAGTCAGAGGAGTTATGGGTTGAGGAGAGATGGTGCTCACATCAGGAAGAGGTGTTTGAGGGGCGAGTTGAGGGTTTGGAATGTCCAGAAACCTTCATGGCAGACTCGGAATGTTCGGAAGGATATAGCTGTGCATCTTTGGCAGTAATCCGGGTTTCTATGGCATTGAAGGTGAGTTTGCTGTCTTCCATAGTGTTTACAACAGAAGATTTGAACATTTCCCATTCCAGAGTTTTCGGAAGGGAGTTTAGAAGAATGAATGAGAGGATCTTGTCATCTACTGAAAATTTCATTCCAGCGAGGTGGGCTTCCACTGTTCGGAGTGCAGAGATGTGTTCAGCAACAGCAGAAGTCCTATTCCATGTACTACTGAAGAGTTGTTGGAAGAGGTAGAAGGCGGAGGAGATGTTTGGGCTTTCATGAAGTTTCACAAGAGCATCAAAGAGTTCCTTGGCACTAGAGCAAGTGTGAGTCTTCATGAGGAGGGCATCAGAAATGTGCTGCTGAATGATGCCATGAGCCTTCTCATCACGTTGTTGCCATTCGTGAACATTAGAAATGGTGACAGTGCTTGATGAGCCGATGACAGGCTTTACATCTGTTGCGGCAGTGACGCCAAAAACTTTTTCAGCACAGAGTTTTGCCGAGATGCGAACCTTCCAGATTTCGTAATTGTTTGGTCCAGTGAGAGTTTCCTCTGGACGAGTGGTGTTTGAGAGAGACATGGTGGAAGGTGTGGAAGTGAGTTCATAATGAACTGAAGTGCACTGAGGGATGTGTGAGGTGGAGTTGAGTTGTCACTGAGTGTTCTTGTTTAGCTTGTGCCAACAGGGCTTATAACCTGACAGAATCTAGGAATGGGCAGAAATTGCCCAGAATCCAGCCGCTGCCTAAGAGGGCAGAAACGACTGGATTATTCACCTAGGAATGGGCAGGAATTGCCCAGAACTACAGTATATTAGCTACAAGTAAAATGATAAGAAAAAGAGACTCACCTCAGCCACTGCCTAAGAGGGCGGAAACGATTGAGGTGCATGTCAGCAAGTAGGAACTATATATGGGCAGAGGTATACTTGTATTATGTTATATGTGATGTGGTATAAACAGGGCTGAAGGAAGTGTGTAACATATGTTGTAAGTATTGGCTAAGAAATGATGAAAGTCTAAGTGTAATAAAAGTTCATTTCGAGTTTGGAATGAGCACGGGAAAACTCCGGAAACAGTTCTGGAGCAGTTCCGAGATGCTAGTCTTGAAACCTGTGGAAGGGTGCGGGAAAATTCCAGAAGTACCTTCGGAACTAGTGGTTCTGGAATATGATTCCAGATTGGCACTTCCGGGCTCGGAAGTGATGGAACCAGAATGGTTCGGGACTTGATTATGAATGAATATTGTCATGTCATGGGGTGCTGGGTATGACATCATGGGGACGGGGGAAATGTCAGTATCTGTCCAATAGCTAAAGTATCTATGGTGGAATGAAATGCGTGTGGAATACGCATTGAATCGGGGGGGTAGTCTGGATTGCTGTAAGGGCAAGGCTACATGTGATATATGAAACTATACTAAATAAGAAAGTATGGAAGGTGAAGTGAAAGGGGCATGCTAGGCGCATTGCATGGGTGAGATCTCCTGGATCTGTGGATATGAGGAATGATGTTGCCAAGCTGTATCATGAGGTAGAGTCGGTGATAGATATCTGAGATCGCATCGTGGATGGGATCTGTATAAGTAGGGGGCCTGCATTTGTGATGGAGGTGATGAGTGGCGGTTGCTGGTCAGGGGATCGAAAAGGTATCTGCTGTGAGGCAAAGCCTAATCGTCGGTGTCATCGGGGGAGTATCTACCATTGGGTAAAGCTTGACCAATATCTTTGTTTGTTCAGAGACACGGTGTATCGCCTGGAGGTGTGAACCTTGATGTTTGAAGGTTACTTGTGGCTAGACACGGTGTATCATTGGATGGCCTGCATCTGTGATACAGTAGGTAACGGTGTTTCATATATCGGAGGCTCTGTGGCTCTGTGGCATGAGCTTGATGTGCGAGGTTGTCGGATGTGAGCTTTGAGGTTCGGGGGCTCAGCATCGGTTTGTGTAGCAGAGTGGCACATGGTGGCACGCACGTGACTACTAAAAGGGTTGCCATTTAGAGTCATGCTGGACTTGTGGCTGAGCAGCGCTAGGCGGTGCATACAAGATCACGGAATGTGACATGGTTTAGAGTCACATGTGACTGCAGTGCTTTAAGGTCTTATGCTGGATCTGTAGCTGTTGGCTACCTTGTATATCATAGGGTGATGGTTATGATACGATTATAGCTAGTGAAAGCATACGGTCTCTATGCATTGTGAGGTAACTGTGTGGTTGGTCATATTGACATGGCGTATACAACTGGTATGTCTAGGATTTGGTGGTGGGGTGGTGTTTACGATATGGGTGTGGTATTGTGTGGAGATTACTAGATGTATGTGTGTATGTGTTGCAAGGTGGGAGTTTGTGTGGACTATAGGTGAAGTATTGTCTATTGGTGTCTGCAGATGTGGGTGGGGTATCGAATATCATATAAATATGGTGTGAACATTTCACTCACCAACCTCCATTAATGCACATCCTTCCATGCGTGAGCACACATTATACAACCTGGTAATACAGATCTGAGACAAAGTAGCCTTTGACAAACCTTATAAGTGAGAAAAAAATGACACAAGTTGTTGAGGCCATCACTTTCAAGAACAATGAAGCCAGGGGCTCTGGTTTAATGGTGTCATTTAATGATGTCACACACCTTGTTGGTAATTATGTGAAATTTTTGAGATCATGGGTATTGTGAATTCGCAGTGTAAGTGCACACCTCTGACATTGTAATGTAACGTGATAAATCCTGGTTGTGAGTTATTGTGAGCACACATTATAAGACTCATTGAGAGGATTGGGACATCACACCTTTTTTATTGAGGTACTAAATCACATAAGATCACATGAATGACACCATCTAAATGAGGGGAGCCTCAGCATATATAGGGACCGATTGACCTATAATTCAAACTCTGCTTGGCTATGACCAAAGTGACCTTTCGCATCAGGTGACATGCATAGATGGCTGTGCTCTGAGGGGGAAAATATGGCTAAGGTCAAAATATATTGTGTATGACAAATGGCTTAATAATCTATCCCTTGGAGAGTTCACTGGATTCTGACAGGCTATCCCTTCTGAGCCCCTTGGCTTGCCTACCAGTTCATGACCCCTGTGCATGACCAATCTGCCCAAATGAGGAGAGACCTTGCAAGCAAGGTAACAATGTCCAAGATGCGCAATTTATTGCTATTCCACTGGGTGAGCAGGCAATTCTTTGATGCCTGGCTATACTCTTGAGGTTTCTTTAGATACAACTATCTGGATGCTCAAAGAGCTCATCACTCAAAACTCATGCACTCTAGCAGATTGCGACGCAGCAGCATTAAAGGTTTATAAGGTTCCCATGGATCAACCAGCTCTTGAGAACAATTGTCTTTAATATAATCTTGGTAGTCTCTATCTCTGTGTTGGATACCCCTTTGTGGGCTCAATAGGTGTCATCAAGTATCATTATGCCTTTATCTAAAGACCAACTTCACCTCATTATTGGTATGTGGTAGTTTTAATTCAATTTGACACCCCCCAGATCTGGTCATCATTTGTATTTTCAGATGCTCCTGATTTGAAAGTTTCCTGCTGGCTTCAAGGGGCAAGCTACAGAAAGCACATGTAGTCAGCATTTCTAATGCTGGCATCATCGATGACCTGAAGAGTATTATACACGATAAAGAAAAGGATCTTGCTACCATATTCACATTTCACTTGAGACTCCACAAGATTTCATAGAAGAACAACAAGCTTATCAAGAGTCTTGATGCTATGGGTGTGGGTCAGCTCATTGATAAAGCTTTCTCAATCTGGACTCTCTTTGATGACATCCCTTTTACAGTGGTGTGCAGAAATAATGAAATTTTATAATATTGAAATTTTAAGGCATGGCAGTTGGACAGAAAAGAAAATCAGTGTTGGCATATGTACCATAGCTTATGCTAGTTCTGGCTTGGTTCCAGCCAACAAGTTCAATTGAGATGCCAAAAAAAAAGGTGCGCTATGAGGTCTACTACACATACAACAGGCTCTAGCAATAGGAAGAAGCTTACTATCAAGGTTCCTGCAATAGTGTCAAGAGCAACTGGCCTGTGAGAGAAAGATAATCTGCCAGTGGCTGGTGTACAATTGATGAGTACTCCACTTTCAGACCCACCTCAAACACCTGAAAATACTAGTAGCAAGGGAATCAAGCATGAGCCAGAGCCAAATCAAGTACATTGTCTTTGGGCTAGAAATAATGACTAATGGAACTTGAAATTAGTTGGCTGATCCAAATCAGCTCAGGCTGATTGCCCCCAACACAGTGATTGATCTCTCACAAACAAGTCCCCCAGCAGAAGTCGAGCCTACAGGTTGTAAGATAAAACCTCTATAGTCTGATCTTTTGGCTAACAACTTACTCTAGCTATCTCTTCAGATGTTCAATTCATAGACCACACTCTGTCATATTTTGTCAGCAAGCAAGCATGGGGCTGCATTGACAATTCCACTGAAGCCAAAGCTCTATCAAAGAAAACCAAGACTGACAAGGCAGGTGATTCCACCAAGCACAAAAAAGCCTCTGTGAATAACGAGGAATCTAACGAAGCAAATCTTTGCAAGTTTACGGTATATGTTCAGGTTTATCAGATGGTAGCTGAGAAGGCTCAGAAGCCAGGACGAGGTACTAAGATCACAACAACAACTACATTCATGTTGCATGAACCATTCAAATTCAATACACTCCAGTCTTTCATCAAATTCAAGATGGAGGTCTCATCTGTCCTTTCGTGCAACTTCAGTGCCCTTTCAGTGATGAAGTTTGAGTGGAAGTTTGAGAGACAATCTCAGTCTGCTCCTTACAAGAAGATTGCCAACTGAGTCAGCTTCAAGGTGCTTCTTGATGCCATCAAGGCAAAATATGCAACCGATAACGTTGTTGTATAGCTATATACACCAAAGCCATCCAATAATGAAGAGGTAAGTGGATTTGATGTATATATGTGCCTTACTTGCTCAAACAATGAAAATTCAGGAAAATAAAGGTGGATTTGATGAACAATAGACAGGTTCCTATGATGATGAGGCTGAGGAAAGTGCCAAAACACTTATCATAAGTGGTCACTGCTGATCAAACATATTAGATGCTGATTCGTCATTAGTCTGGCATGGCAGCAAAGTGTAGTAATGCTAAGGCCAAGCTAATGAAAAAGTATCTTGTTGGAAACTTCAAAATCTTTTCAAACAAAAAAATATGGAAAAACAAGACAACTGGTAGCTACTTTGAGTTGACCTCATTATGAGTCAAAATTTGGTCTAGTGCTATTGTAGGTGGACATTTTCCCAACTTTTACTATCACTAATGACAATATTCGACCATTCTAGGCAGGCAGATTAGCTGACATTTCAGCTCCACCAACCACTCAGCATTTCTCTAAGAACAAGCGCCTCAAGATTCTGCCAGCCTTGACTACTACAACTCAGAACTCATCAGCAGGTCATGGCACTCCAAGTCTTCATGTACCAAATGAACTGCCAATGAAATACTATCCCCATGTCATGCTGCCACTGCCAGGTTATGCTCCACCACCCCCACCAGCTACACTACCATATGGATATCCACCATACTATCTCCCACCTTACAGTCACAATTCTTTTATTCCCAGTGCCATTCCGTATCCATACCATTAATCAGCTGGTTCTGGATTCACATATCAAGGACCTACATCTTTGCCTAGCACAATATCTCATGACATCTCACTCTTTGAATTCTGTGCGATGTATGGAATTTCAGAGAGCGATGAAAAAAAGCTTGTAGTTCTGGAATATTGCCCTGGTCATTGTGGTGTTGAGAGATTCAAAGAGAAAAAGTGGCATGAACATGGAAAGTTTACAAAGCTGGATTGGAACACATTCCTCAAAGCTCATTACAATTTCTGTGACTCTATCAAGTCATAGCAAGCATAAGTTTCATTCCTGGTTGAACTATATTATGCCCATATGCTTTTATGTTTGTACTATTACTTGCATGTCTGTTTGCCAGCCCACATTCATTTTCCATTCACTCTCACAGCATACATTTAGTTAGCAAACTCATTCTATAATATACCCTGCATTTCTGAACCATTCCTGTGCTTTCTTGTCCATAATACATGCTGTAGCCTCTAGTAAAGCTTGAATGGGATCCTTGTGCAGTCATAACTCATGATTATGGCAACAAATATAAGCTTTGACTAGATAAATCTGTGGTAAATATTTATCACTTCAAATAATCACATACAAGCACTAAACGATTCTTCAATTGGTGTGAGGTCAGGGGAGTATGAGGAGAGAAAAAGCATACAGTAACACAATCTGTAATGACCATGTCAGTGTGAGATGGAAATCAACTGCATTTTTACATACCTGCTCTCTTGACAAAATTGATGAGATCTTGGTTATGGTGGATTTGACAATTGTTAAGCACAAGGATAGAGTGTTCCTGTGGAAATGGACTCATGTAGGGGAGCTAGAAGAATGGATTCTGGGTCATAGAATACAGGAAACATTCAATACACTTACAATCTCTTGACTGATGAAGTCATAAAACTCATCAGCATCATACAAGCCTTCTATTGCATGAGCAGCAAGGTATCCATCAGTTGTTAGCCCTGTGTACAATGAGTATTGGATTCCATGGGCAAAAATGTCTCAAATTTGTACACATTGCCCCCAAGCAGCCCTTTCAAAATGCCATGCATAGGTATGGTTGTTTTTACTTGTTTCATCAAAAACAATGAACTTGGATCCATCACCTATGAAATTGGTTTGAAGCATTTGCTTGAACTCTTCACATTGAACTTTGTTATGCTCCAAAGCCAGTTTTTGAAGCATTTTTCATATTAGTCCAGCATCAATGAGGTTGCATGAAAGTGACAATGTTGAGATCTCGATTTGATGTTCAACAGCGAGCCAAGTACAGATTTCATTGAGAAAAAGATCAGAGTCTTCCAAGTACAGTTCCTCAATTGCACCCAGGATCGCTTGGGTGATTGTTCACATGTGTCCAATGAGAGGAGATGGTGGGTGAGTGACATTCCCATATTTTTCAAAAGTAGTTTGCCATCAATAACAACTGCTTGTTGATACTCCCAGGAGTTCACATATGTTTTCGAGATCCCACCCATGGTTCTACAAGCAGAGAGCACACTCCTTGAGGTTGTTGTTGATCTGGCAATTGACCATAGTTGATGGATGGTACAAAGTGGTAGGCTAATAGGACGCTGATTTTCTTTTCTATCCAACCACCATGCCTTGAAATTTAAAATCTCATTACTTTGCACACCACTGTAATGCAATGTCATGTGTTGTCATCAAGTGGCTGAACAAAAGTGAGAAAGCCATTGTGTTGTTGACTTGACTAACCTGCATTAACCCAGGTGTTAATCAAAACCTGCAATTTAACTGTCTTGTCTTGGGCAATAACTCTTGTCAGTATTTCATCATTAAGATTGCAGGAATGGCAAATATCCATGATCTGAAGAAATTGATAAAGCAAAAGAAAAAGTGAACAACTTTCGCAACATAGATGCTAATAATCTTGATCTCCATGAGGTGTTCCTGCCGAAAGACAGAGAACTCAACAAGAAACTCAGACATCTAATGCTCAATATGCCCTTAGACCCTGGGATGAAGCTATGGACTTTTTCGCACAAATGGTCAAGGAAAATATTCATATCCTTGTCAAACAATATGGTGTGTCCCTAGCATTGCTCAAGTTGTCATGACTTATCATGCTTCTGTCAGATAACTATCTACAAGTAAGAGAACAGGATAATGTCATAACTGCACTTACTGAATGTGAGATCTTCATTGTTTTCTCTGGCAGGAGGGAGCCATTGATCAATATTGTCCAATCAGCATTCAAGTGCACTATTATCATGTCACAGAGTCTCACTCCTTCCAAAGCTGCAAAATTGAGTGAGTACAGTTGAAATTCTCATAGTACATGACTTCATAATGCATAATTCTAATTTTGCATCAGCTTGGACGATTTTCCAAGTTGGTTAGCAGGAAAATTGCATATTGCATAATGCATAACATTTTGGGGAAAAATATGCATTTTGAGCATGGTAGAAAATGCAGATGAGCTAAATATTGACAGACTCCAGAGCTGAAGTAAAAACAAGTTCTGGAACCTGTGCCACCAACAATTGGCAGAGGAATGGAGAATTTTGCTTGCAAGAATAGCTCATGACAATGCACTCACATCCATTCTGTGCTTCAAGAATGCCTGCTGGACACAGCCTGAGTTCACCAAGCTCGGGGAAAAAATGAAAGCCCCACACACATCATGCTCCATACAAGCCTCATCAGCCAAAATGCATTCAAGACAAGAATACACTGAAAACTTCAGCACATAGCACCCAACCAACCAAGCAAGTCGACCTCACACTCTTTGACTGGCTGACAGTGTTCAAGTTCATTGATGATCACCCTGGCATTGCTCAAGATACTATTGTTCAGCATTTGAGGACTCTTTCTGATTCTTGGGCACTTGTTTTTGACCAGTCAACACTGTCTTGGAAGATCAAAGACCATTCAAAGCTTAAAGCATGTGTTTATGATTATCCAAGTGCGATGTCATCAAAATGTGTTCATATTGTAATGAGTTCAGCTGTTGACCATGCACTCTTTCTTTGGGTCAAGCATATACAGGAGAAAGGTGAACATGTCACAGGTGCCATGCTCATAGCCAAGTAAGAAAAATATGAAGAAAAGTTCAATATTCCAAATGATAAACATTTGAAAGACAATGGTTGGCTTCCAAGCTTCAAACATGCTTATGGCCTTAAGGAGTTTCAAAGGGATGGCAAGGCTGGATCTGTGGATCTCAGTGTCATTGATGCTGAAAGAGCCCATCTCAAGGTTATTCTTGCCAACTACAAACCAAAGGATAGGTTTAACTTTGATGAAACATCTCTTTTCCCCCTGTAAGCTCATTGCCTCTGAGTCGTAAAATGTCAAGTCATAACTTATGTTGCACAATAATGCTAGGGCTTCACCCAAGTGTGGACTTGTAACACAACAAATACCTGGAAAAAAAAAAATAAATTTTGTATCACAATTAGATTGGCATGTAATGCAGACAGAAATGAGAAACTTCCAATACTCTTTATCAGAAGGTCAGCAAAGCCACAATGCTTCAAAGGGCACACACCAAAGTCACTTGGATTTAATTATCATACTGTAATAACAAAAAGGCTTGTATGACCAGGGCGACATTCAAAGAGTATGGATTTCACTTGTTCCATGAAACTCTATTTTGACACCTTATAGATGGCTTAAATCAGTGGATCTAGTGATGCAGTCACAAAATAGACACATCTGTTTGCTCATCGACAACTTCTCAGGACACTATGTTGACTATCAGCCACAAAATATTCATCTCGAATTCTTCCAGCCAAATCTCACCTCACATATCCAACCATGCAATGCAGACATTATTCATACAATCAAAGCCTTGTATCAAAAGGATTTTTGTCTCTGTGCAGTTGAGCTTGACAAGGCTGGAGCACATGAAATCTATAAAATTGACTTACTTGAGGCAATGTGCATGGTTACAGAGGCTTGGAATGCTGTCACAGCATCAACAATCATGAATTGTTGGAACCATGCAAAAATCCAGCCAGACATGACACAGCACACCATGGAAGTGCCAAACACAACCTCCGATGCATGCATGGATCCGACAAGGGACCCAAGGGCTTGGAAGATTGTCTGTACATTCACAATATCAGAAATGTAGTTACCTGAAGCCAAGGATCAATTGAAGAAGGTCCTGGGCTCCAACTATGCCCCTGACAAGTGGTTTGATATCCTGAAAATCATTATGAGTGCTGAAAATGATGTTACAAAGGCTATTGATGGACTTGATCAAGTCACAAAGCAAATCTTTGATTGTTGACTTACACAAATCAATGGATCAGCTATTTCGGCTTAGAGATCCACTGCCTCAGCACAACCTACTTTTTTGCAGCTGTCCACAGCTGAACACAACCTTGAAAATGTTGTTCAGGACCTTATCTAATGCAAATGAATCACTGGGACAGCATTGATACTGGAGGAAATGTTGAATCCTGTCGAAGGGAATGAAGTGGGAGAATCAACCTACCAATTTGAGCATGGGGATGATGAGATCATTGCGAAGGTAAACCATGAAATGGCTGTGCTATTACAGACCATATTATTTTTCCCTTCATTTTTACTATTTTTCCCTATTTTATACATTGATTTTCACATTTAGCCCCTACAGTATCTATTACCCCCATAATCTGAACCTGCCAAAAGCTCAAGTCCATGCAGAGATCTAGACCCATCAACCTCCTGCCATCCTCATGCCATTCGCCTTGACTCATCCAAGGTCTAGATTGCCTCATGTTTGCCTACAGGATCATACATGTTAGTCTAGACAAACACATGTTTGCCTCATGCCCCTATCTATGACTCGGTCGCCTCATGTACTCCTCATGCTATGCTTCTCTTCCATTTCATGGCTGTACTGATATACATGTTTCCCTCATGTTAGCTTCACCAATTACGCATGTAGCATAGCATATCGTTAGATCTACTGTATACAAGTGTAAACCCCTAGACAGTATATAAAGGCCCAAGTCACTGCCAGAGGACCTCAGTCTTGTCCTCTTGGTCTTTTCCACCTTTACTGGTTGACTGCAAGAGCTACTTAATTCACCTCTATTGTCACTATTGATTGTTGCTAGTGCCTTCCAGTAAGGCCTGGTTATTTCATGTGCAGTGAGGTGAGATTGTCAAGGTTGAGTTGGACAAGGATGATGAAGCTGATAGTGGGACAACCATGGGACTTGGGGAAATGGTTTGGATTACTGAGCAGATGGAAGGAATTTGCATTAGCCATGGGACACAAGAAATGGCACTGGACTTGACTCGATATTTGTGACAGTTCAGGATTGAGTTGTAAAGGCAGGAGCAAGCAATGTTGATGCAGCCCATGCTGTGCAGGTTCTGGGCGTAATGGCTAGTTACACTGTGACATATGTCACACTTAGTCACACCAATCTCAAGTTACATATATCTAATAATACATTACAATACTACCCTTTCTGACATTATGCACTATGAGAACTTTAACTGTATGTCAAAATTCAGTCTGGCAATCAGAGGATATTAGATTGTCACTGTACTGCGGCCTACCAACACAGTGGCTCCTGCTATCCAGCTGTTCAGCCTGGCATTTGCACACTTCTCCAGCATGGTGTTTGATCCTGAATATGACGTACCTGATGACTTCATCTGCAACATCTGGGTTCTCATGACTCAATTCACTCTAATCCACACCAGTGAGCAGGATCATCAACATCATTTCACAATGTTTTTGGAAACAGTCATTGGCCACCTTCTCAATGTCATTGCTAGCAATGATAAAACCACTCCAGATTTCATGTTGCTGAGTTTGTGCAAAGAGTTATCAATCTACCTGATGATTGATGAGGAGGGGAATGAGCTTGGTAACAGAGGGTCAGATCTCTCAGTCCAAGCTGCCTTCTCATTTCTGCATTTATTCTGCCAAAAGAAAGTAATGATATCCCTCCAACATCTATTTCATTCTATTTTCCTTGATGCTTTCTTTGAGTAGAATGTGGGACTCCTCAAGAAATGCTGCTGCTCCACTTTCATTATTGCCCATGCTGGACCATGGCTTACAATTATGGATGGCATCATCACTGATAAGTGCATCATTCAGTGACTCACCAACTTTTTCTGGGTTCCTGTCCACTATCCATGATGACAACTAGTACTACTGAATTGCATGCATCTTCTATGCTCCCAGAGAGTTGACCCAGCACCTAGATTCATTATATAAAAGCATCAAAGCTATATTCCTTTTGACCTTTCAGCTTGTCATGCAACTCCACTCTCGATTCTGCCCATCTCCCAATACACACCATTATAAGAACACCCTAGTCAAGTTTGCATATCAAGCACCGCTCAAACAAAGTGATTCATGTGTAATGAATCTTGCCAGTACCATCAAGGACAAGCCAAAGAACATCATCAAGTTTGTCACCTCATATGGTGAAGATGTGCACAGGAAGATGGCATCACTCAGATTCATGCCAGAACTTTTTTTACTGCAGACCAATCAAGGTGACCGATGACATGCTGTCATATGGCAAGCTACATATGGTTGTGATGCAATACATGGAGGGACTGACACTCAAAGCCACATTGCAACAAAGAAAAGTTTCCCCAAGATTTAAAGATGACCTCACCCAAGCATTCAAGAAGCTTCATGGTGCTGATTACATGTTTGGTGACCTTCAGGAGCCAAACATCATCATCACATCAGATCTAGAAGGGACATCCACAGTGCAACTGATCAACTTTGACTAGGCTGGAAAGGAAGGCAAAGTCAAGTATCCAGTTTTGGTGTTAGGCTCTGTCAACTGGCCACTGGAGGTACAAGAGCTGGTGCGAATCAGAAGGAACATGATGTTTTTATGTTGGAGTCTATCAAAGTTTCACTGCTCTTAATCTCAGCCTGCTGACCCCAAAGGGAAAAGAAGTGTCACCAACACTTCTTCCAGGCAATCTCCCTTCAAGAAAACTGTAGCAAGCATAGGAATGGAAGTCAGTGATAAGAATAAGTGATGGGTACCAGTCTTAGGGAGGATGATCATGGAGATACTGGCATATCGTGGGAGGGAGATTCGAAAGCGGAGTGAGTAAGTGCAGGTGTTACTCAATGATGCAGTACAACCGCTTGCGTTTTGCAGTGCATGCAAGGACAGGTTGTATATGCTCATGAATTTCATGAAGAGTCAGCTGTAGAAATACACTATAATGTATGAGTACAAGGTGTGAAGTAACAATGAATGGATCTCACCTCAGTACTGGACAGAGTCAGTGACTAAGGTGTAGAGTTGTGTTGGAACAAAGGTTATCTACACAATTATGTAATATGGATCTAACCGAGTCCGTTTGTACTGTAGTCCATACGAGAATAATACAACATCAGCATTACATGCGGGATAATGGGAGGGGGGACCGACACCATGTTTTGCCAGGGAGGTCTGAGAAAATGATCGTCATGTTGTCCAGGGATGACCTTGTTATCGATGAAAGAGTCAAGTTAAGTGCCGACGCGAAGATGTTTCGATCGATAACAAATTTGATTTCCCTGTGTTTAATTGCTACATCCGAGTATTATCTTACTATTCGCTGTAAATGAGGAGACCACTTGCAAATGATAACATTTGAAACTACCTCAGATTCATTTTGAGGGCACCCTGTCCATGCATCAGCACGAGAATCAAGAGGTATCTGAAAAAGCACAAATAAGATTCTGTACAAGAGAAAGTCTAAGTACCCACAATTGCACAGCCACATGATGTTGCCCGTTCATTTGCGACGCTACGGAACCTCGACTCTTCATCAGAAAAGATTGAAAGCACTGCCTTCCACGCATGATGTCTCATTGATGTCTATCCAGCATATTCGCTGGGAGGATGTTAAGAAACGTTGTCACCCTTGAGGCTTGTCCCAGGTACATTTGAGTTGGGTGTGGCTGATTCTGGGCACCGTCGGAGCCCATGTCGTGGAAAGGTATGTACATGACTTGTTTTCTTTTGGAAGACTGATTGGTGAAAGTAGCGAGACCAGCCCGAGGCTTTTGCCCCCGTTGTAAGAAAGACGTCAGGAATGATTGTCACCTGTCCAACTCACGAAGCAATGTCCCTAATCGTCGTGGAAGAACCCTGATCAAATATGGATTATCCTACACTACACTGTGCACCTTTCGGCTGTCTCATCTACAATCTCACCACCGACCACTGCATCAGCCAATATGCCATCCCTTCACTCGCCTCTACCCACACCAACTTTGCGTCGACTTTAACTTTTCCTTTGGCGAACACCTCACCGTTCCAGAGGTCAGTCCAAGATTGGGGGGAGTGGCAAAACATGTCATATTCCCCTGCCCGATATCCTAGGTGCACGAATCCTTTCTCCTGCTCACCAACATGTTGACCACATATGATGGAGCCAGGTTGGGACGACAGCAGACCGGCGAGCGCTCGTGCCAGGTATCGCTGCCTCTCCTCTGCGAACAGGTGAAAGAACCGCGACGCGTGGATCACGGAACAGTGTCCTGCGAGCGGGTTCAACGAAGTCAGTGTAGAAATGTCTGGTATCTCCGTCGATGGTGTCTCTTCGAATGGAGGGACGATTTCCAACATGTTTGTATCCAGCACATCTCCTACGACAAAGTTAACAGGATAGGAGTCAGGTGATGTCTTGAAAAGATCATGGCCCAGATCGGAGAACTCTGCGTGGTACCAAGGCATTCACAATCAGTTGTCCATTAATACATGGTAGATCATTGTGTCTACCTCGCTGAAGATCGAAATTCACGATGTTCTCGAGTGGGAAACCGTCCGCTGCGACCTTCCTCCCGTCTACACCGACTGAGTGGACATTACAGCGTCAGTCCACTAGCACTAGAATAATTATTCAGGAACCACTCACAACAGGCACCAACATCTAGGAATATAGCATTCGAGCGTTCTCGACCGAGCTTGAGAATGTTCTCGTACACCGATAAGGTTGTGACTGCAAAGCTGGTCGGACTTCAGCATCCCGGCTACCGACAGCGAAGCATTTAATCCTCACTGGAGGAATGAGAGTGAACTAATACAGCGGTACGGGCAAATCTACACATCGAGCACTCAGTTCGCTTCGTGCATCGACCTGGGATGCTAACTCAGCCCCACCTTGTATGCCTTCTCCTGCACTTCCATGATGTGCTTCTTGAGCGCTTCGTCATCCTCGATCCCTATCTGGGCTTTAAAGAATGCAGATTGTTTCGGGGAGAGTTTGTACGATGCAGATATGGGCGAGGTGTCAGACTTGGTCGCTGTCAGTATCACGTCGCCCGTCTTGATAGAACGTGGCTGGTCTGGGGTGAGTTGGTTGTCCATCATGAAGCTGCGGATTTGAACAGCCTCGGCTGAAAATATAGACTGCTTTTGCGCCCGCCCCTGCATGGTTATGTATTTGATTAGACTGGAAAACCGGTGATACCCTAGATTCCGGATCATTCGACTCGGATTGTTCCTGAGCCACATCAATGTAACCAAATGATGGCCTCTTGGAAACCGGTGGGGATCAGAATTCCGATCACATGTGGATCGTTCGCATCATTGTGGATAGCATTTGGGACCCTTGCGAGCCCTGATCTATAACGGCGATATACCGTATGTCATGCCAACCATCCCTCGCACTTCGTACAGCCTAGGATGCGCGCAGAAGAGTCCACTGGCAGAAGACGACCCCAAGGATACCGAGCGAAGACGGAGAGAACAATTGTTCACGTTATGCATATGGCACTGGCACCTGCACTGCCAAGTAGGAACTGACAAGAAAGCGAAACAAAGAGTTAAAAAAAAACAGATCTTAGAGTGTCTGTAAATTGGCACGCACAAGGCTTCGTCGATCATGATGATGCGGTGGTGCGCTACTAGTACTGCTTCGTCGTGCTTGATCGTCCAAGGCTGGCATGACTGCGAACAACCAGCAACAAACATGTCCCAACACGTGGGCCAGGCTAGTAGACTACGTGGTTTGCACCTGTACCCTTGGCTGTGGATAAGATGATGCCTCGGGCTGCAGGTGCGAGAACTCAATGCACGGAGTCTGACACGGGTCGATCCCGAGAATACAAACAGAGAGCGAAGAAAGCAGGATGAGAATGGACACGATGAATGTAGGGATAGTATGTATACATATGTAGTGCGGCAAGTGAATATGTAATAAGTTAGTCCCAACTTGAACGCAGCATGCGACTCTAACGCTGATGGTACACTCTAAAGCCCGAGCCATGAAACAAAGGAGTAATAGGCAAGTCATATCCGGATCACACATCTCAAAGGTACCGCATCTTATCCACGCTTACCGTAAGGGGAAGGGATTGGAAGGGCAGGCAACTCCTTTTCGAAATACACCGGCATCGCCGGAGAATGCATGGGCGGCAACCAATCCAAGTCGAGTTGCGTCGCGCGCTCGGACTTGATATACGTCCGCTCAGGACGAGGCGTAGACGGGCACGATCGGTCTTCTTTTCGCTTGCCGTGGGCGTGGTGCATCATACCGAACGTGGTGCGCGTGGGTTGGAAGTTGAGCAGGGCATTGTGGGCACTGGGGTGTGTCGCTGGGAGATGTTCCGGGTGGAGGTCCAACTGGAGTTGCGAGCGGCAGCGAATGTAATTCCGGAAAAGTCGCACAAACTTGTGCACGGAAGTCTCATCTGGGACGGGACATCCGCATTGCATGTACGACCCTTGGAAGCGCGTCTGGGAACCAGCCAGTTGTTAGGTGTACTCTAGAAAAAGACTTGGAGTTCATCTTACCTGCCATGCACGACATGTATCATCGAATGCAGAACAGAGGCGACTTTCGGTGACGCTCAATTCGCTAGGACGAGGATAAATGGTCTTAGGACATCCAAAATGAAAAAGTGCTCACTGATCCACACAATGGCCAACGTACATCTCGCAGTCGACACCGTACCGACTTGCCATGAGTTGGTGCGTATGCCACACCAGGTCGATATCAAGTGTAGGTACAAGCATGGAGTTTGGGTAAGCAGTCATCAGATCTAGGAAGCTGTGGGAAAGAGTCGTTCAGTACGTGCAACATGGTGTGAGACAAATATGTACGCATGATATCGTATCACTGAGTGTTCCAGAATCTCGCGTTTGGTTGCCTCGCGAAACACGCCTGATTTCAACCAACCCAACTCATCCATCTGTGCAGTAAATTGGCATTGACGAAGAACCTGTTGCAGCGGTCAGGTCAGCAGCAGTCCCAGATGAGGATAACCTACGGCGTCGACAAGATCGATAGAAAACGGGCTGCCATTGGTATATGCGCTCAATATCCTCGTCACCCTAATAACCAATTACTGTTTGCGTCAAGCCTGAGAATAATTGGCGACACTCACGAAGCCGCGGAGCAATTCCTTAAGGAAGTGGATATAGCCTGTTTGAGTTGCTCCAGTGAGTAACCAATGTTTTCCTTGATTTCCTTGATCCGGTCAAGCCTAACGAGTCGCTCATTGAATGCAGAAGGACGCAATCCAGCGAAGTAAGCAGATTGCATCAACTGGTCCCTTATGACTTTTGCATGACGAGCATCCCGCTTTCCCGACGGAGCGAAGAGACTGCCACTACACGCCGCGGAATGTAAGTAAAATACCCGTGTCGGTACCCAAAATCAGGACTGACGCAACAAAGTGTTCCTGTGCTTCGTCATCTCCTTCTGACAGGTCGCGTACGAACTTTGCGACCGCGAGATTGTTGTGCGTGACTTTAAGCCTGCATCCAGGAAGTGGACACATGACTGAGAATTTTCCCTCGGCGAACCCGGTGCCGTCGTCATTAACAAATGCTGCCGGACGAGCGCTTAAGCCGCCGTTACGCGGCTGCCGACGGACAATGTGCACTCACGAACGTATACCCGGGTTCGACACCGCGGACACTCCAATTGCTTAAACGTATCTTCTGTTACAGTCATCGCCTCGAACGGATTGAAAGGTGTCCCCGTTTTCTTTTGCCAGTCTTCTGCTCTTGTATTGCTTGGTTTAAGCTTCACGACCTTGCCGATATTAATCTGTCGCCAACCCTCTCAGCCTTGGCTGCTCCACTACCGTGCGAGAAAATGCGGACCCACCGACCCGACGACGAAAGTGTTAAGCAACCGCAACTGTTGCAACACCGCGAGACGTTCACAATCTTCGGCATACCAGCTGTGAGACCTCGACTAAGCCACCATGTCAAGAAGCGGATGCATGGCGAGTAGGTTACCAAGGGCTGAGCAAATAGGCGTGCCACACCATCCAGACATCCAATGGCGGAATATGTGCCGTGACGAACTTTTCAAGGGGGACGAACTGCAGGGAGTTGACCCACCGCTCGAACCTTGACGTTTGACACAATCCAAATCGAGTCTGTACGCGGGGCAGCACGGGGGGGAGAGGGAGGGACGTACCTTTCTACGGCGAGGTGCACAAACCAACGCCAACGGGCGTCTTTGTCCATCTGCATTGCGTACTCGGGTATACGGCGGTCTTTACAGTCCTCGACGATGATCCGGAGATTGTGGAACGTCTTGAGAAGGCGGAGGTGCCCTTTCACATGCTCTGGGGAAACGAGTGGCCTCGGTGCGTGTTGTGCACCGACGACATAAGCGGGAAGCCGCGTGGGGGTGTTACCAGACATACGAGCCATACGGGTGAAGTGGGGGTCCAGGCCGAATCAGGAATGCTATCTAGATGGACGAAACCACCAGGGGATGAAAGGAATGGTAAGGTAAGACGTGGGATCAATTTATTCTGCATATTCTGGCCCCGAAACACCGACCCATACCGGTGCAATGTTCGATAAGCTTAGTGGGACTCACGACAGGTAAAGATAGACACCGAACCGTCGGAATCGAGGGTCACGTTGTTACTGCAGGCATCAATTACAACACATATTGGCATCCATGCATTCGGATTGGACAGTGCTGGTGATGGTTAAGCTTGGATTGATGAAGTATCGATATTACGGTCCTATACAAGCTGTGTTCTTGTCGAAGTTCTCGTCATCATGCTGGGTACACATCAAATTGAGGTTGGAGTCGTGGGGGTCGACAGAGTGTCAAGGGGTCCGTCCGTTGAAACGACTTGCACGGCTGTGGTAAGCAACTGTGATTGGGGAAAATGACAACCTTTCGAAGCTCTCGATTCTCCAAGTGGGGCAGTGTACCCGCTTGACTAAACAGTGGAACCGAGGAGCCACAAGTCGAACGTTGAAACAGACACTGACGCTTCCATTTTCCCAGCTGCGACTCGGAGGAGAGCATCTACAGTGAACATCAAGAAGTGGATCCTAAGTATAAGCAGTGTGTTGCGGGGGTGACAATCAGTGGGTAATATCCGGGTAAAGCTTAAAGGTTCGACGCGAGACATGCACGGTAAGTAGGTGGCTATGATAGATCGAGCCTAGGGCTGTCCATGTATCAATATTTCAATCCTAATCCTTCAGCTGTCCGTCGGCATATGCTCATGTCTCCGCCTCTGTAAGTTGCCAACTCATCAGCTCATCGCTTCCATTCCCTGAATTCGTCATGAACCCCCTTGAATCTACAACCAAGTTGACAGTGATCACGCGACCTCATAATCAAAATGACTCACCTCCGTACTCCCGTGTTTTGCAAGCCTTCTTACGTCCTTCACATCCGCTTCAACGTCCTTGACAATCGCTTCCACCCCCTACACGGGCGACAATCAGTATGAGGATCCAAAAACCCCATCAACACATGACCACCAAACCGCGACGTGCGCTAAGCAATTCAAACATAAACGCTCACCTGCTCCGCAGCTTTCCATACTGGCGCAAGGCCTTCTTCCACGTCTTCCGCTACCTTCTTCACGTCCTAACGTTCCGTACCGCACGAAAAAACCTTGAGCATCAACCCAAACACGGCGGGCCGGGAGTCACTCAAACACACCTCTTCCATAACACCCTCCCTCGCGGCCAACCTCTGCTGTTCCAGCTGTCTCTGTACATCTCTCGCCGAATCATCCTTCAGCTTCGCGATCTCGCTCTCGATCTGTTTGCGTCTATCAGTTTGACCCCCTAGACATACTCCCGTCGATGGACAGGCTGGCCCCTCGTCACATGAATTAAAGATAAGGAAGAGACGCACCTCTGCTTGATTGGGTGCCACCTCGTCCTCTGCTGTCGTCGCTTGCGAACGTGTCCCAGTGAATGCGAACGTCATGGTAACGAATGGAGAAGCGAAAGCCTCGCCTCCCTTTTATCCCCACTGGAAAGGTAGACCGTGAAAGGTACGCGGCCCGCACTGCGTAGTCAGCGTTTAGAGATGGCAGTACAGTACATACACCGCAACCGCAGCCGCAGTGTATCTCGCCGTTACCTATACATATCCGTCTCCGGCTCGGCGAACGAGTGGATACGCAGCCGGTATCGGTCTAGATCTGAGAGACTTGGAGTGAGCTTATGTATCAGGCGTCAAGGATCCGATTCGGACCGCGGCGGGCGACGAGCCTAGAACCTGTGGCTTCTGGTGGCGATAGTAGATCATGTGTTCGATAAACTGCCTTGGGGACTCATAAATTTACCACGGCGACCATTCAACTTGCTAAGATACTTTTGCCTATTCAATGCGTTCCGAAGAGACCTTAGTTGGGCCCTATGAATTGGTATAGTATGCGCCTGACTAGGCCAGAAAGATGTTGCGGTTCGTTCTGGGCGCAAAACGTTAGTCTACACAGGGCACCGCTTTGATGATTCCCGTACCTGGTATGTACTCTGAAAATAGGAGATAGCCATCACATGAGCTTCACCGCACTATCCCACTTCAAACCAAATGAAACTCACCATCACCATACCCATTCCAATCGCCGTTAGCTGCCTTTCGTTAGTATTCACACAAAGGGTGATCGCCGATCAAGACTCACGATCATCTCCCCAAATTCCCCCGTCCTGAACACCCATCCTTTCCCTCGGGCGGTTAACCACGCGCTCTCCAATCCCTTGGGTAAGACATACATCGCCAACTCTCCTCGTCTTCTCTTCTCTTCTATAAGAAGAGACAGCCCACCAAGCAGTCCGCCCAACGCATAGGAGTACTTGGAACCGAAGAATGCAAATATGATCTGCGGTATATTGACTTTCCTTTGGGACGATAACAGTGCATGCATGTTATGTTTGAAGCAGAACCAGGCTAAAACCAACCTTCGTCGACAACAACCCGATATGCAGTAACGAGTGAGTGCTCACATTGGTATGCAGCCACAAACGTCGCCAAGAATGCTGAACTCCGGATTGTGCCCCAGACTGCTCTCCAGAGCATCCTCAACGGACTCGAAAGGAACGCGCTGCGCTTGAATAGCATCAACGGTATGAGATGCAACGCCCCGTAAATGGGGAACCCCCATTGGAACACAGTCCATAAACGTGGAAGGGGGACTGCCATGCAGGATTCAACCCATGGATGAACAACCCCGCAGGGAGGGTATGGTGGGCCAAAGTTTGGTGGTGTAGCAGTTGCAAGCGCTTTTCTTGCCAAGATAGCTGTTCGATTGGCAGGTGCGAGGTCCTAGAAAATGATGTTGGGATTATTCTCACTAATAGGGAGGTGATGAGCGCACCTCTCGTGCGAGTATTTGATCAATGCCGCTGACGTCGAATGTCCCCGTGCGGTTTATATCTCGCACCATTTCTATGGCTGTAATGGGTGCACCAGATGCCTTTGAGAGCCTGAGAAACGGTCAGCATGACATTGCGCGCGTAGATTACGCACTCACCAGGTGGTATATGACCTTGGAAGTGTCTCTGGCCGAGAAAAGAGGGCATACACGATCTGAACACAGCTGGGAGCGAATTACAAGCTGCATTCTGGTGACCCGGAGCGAAAGACATACCATAGAGAAAATAAAAGCACATCGCCATGCGGGATATGGAACCCACGCCTCGATGCGAATGCGTTATACGATCCTTGAAGCCCACTGAAAGATACTCAGTAGACGAATCACTGTGCGGTGCGGACTGAAGACGGACCGAACGAACAACTGTTGTGCAATGATCAACCTCCGGGACCGTTTCTCAAACATGATTGCCATGCCACCGGCGATAGCACCAGCGACCACCGCGTGCCATCGGCGTGTCTTCCTGTGCAACCACTGCTGGTGCGCTTGTGCAGAAAGAGAGAGCCGTGGTTCTCGTTTGGACAGCGGGATTTCGACGGGGGTCACGGAAACGGATTCGTCCTCTTCGTCTTCGTCGAACGGGGAAGGAGGGCTTGATGATGTGACGGGGAGGACGATGGGAAGTGCGTTGAGTATCGTCTTGTATAGCGCAACAAAGGAACCTAACGAGATATGTGCGTTTAGGAAATCATTGACATGAAGACGGAGCGAGATGACACACCCAACATGGCAGCGAACCTAAATGAATCCTTCCCAAAGATTGCACGGCGGATCAGCGCAAAACGCATCTCCCTAGATGAAAGCAAGTGGTGTGAACAGGCGGCGCAAGTCACAGCAGACATGAAACCTTACTTTGATACCTTGCCAAACCGGAGCATCGCTAGAACAAGGTTGAGGCTGGCTCGGATAGCGAAAGCAATGGCGCCAGCTCCTGAGAGAAATGCGTCAGAACAAGCACAGGGATTGCGGTCCTGGGTATGCTACGCACGGAGGCTGCCCCGCCCAGCATGCTCGATACATTCCCAAACGTCTGCGAGCTCGACAGCTGGCTCGCCTCTGTCACGCCAGATTATCTTGCGGGCTTCTTTGAGGCGCTCTTGGTGGTTTGCGAGGGCGACAAGGTTATCGAAAGAAGCGACAGCGCGACGCGGGGTAAGTCGGATGTAAGAAGGGACTCGAGACAAAGGTTTTCTTGGTTCATCGTCGGGGCTCGTCTGTGGTGCGAGCCCGTCGCCGTTCTCGGTGAGCATGGGGAAGGCGTCGCGCTGTATTAAGTGGCTGGGGAACGAAGCTGCGTCACCCGGATTATATAAATCAGCGAAACCCCAACACATCAACATTGTCTCGGCAGAAATAACAATGGCACTATTACTACCGTCATGTTTTGGGGATTCTGTCAAGCCTCTCCTTAACGTGCTACCCAACCAATCACACGCATCCGCTAAATAGGTGTAGGGGCTAAAGATATTGATTCATATCATCGTACAACATCGGGTCTACAATTGCAAAGAGAAAAGATCATATCAGCCAAGTCCGCTTGTGCACGACACCAACAAGATCAGACAAAAAATGTGATTCCGGATAGACTAATATCCTCATCGAATGGAGTCTCCGTCGAGGGAGTCTGCATTGTCATCGCGTTCACACGAATGCCCACACCAAACTCACCTATCAACGGTTCTTGAAGTAGTCAAGGAGGACGTGCAGCCCCTCGCTCTCGACACCATAGTCCTTGACGACGACACACGAACACCCTACGACCTTGCGCGGATTGCCCTCCTTGTCGATCTTGCACAGGCCAGCCCAGGTGCCGAGTACCTTTCCATCTCCAACCTTGATAAGGTTGATTTTGTGCTCGGCACAGAGGGCCTCGATGAGCTTGATGTACTCGGCTTCGCTGCAGGTCTCGACGAGCACGCAGAGGTGGGCCTGGCGCTTGTCCAGGGCCTTGGCACACTCACGCAGACCACGTGCGAGCCCATCGTGCACGAGCGCGTTCTTCAGCACTTGCTGCGGGCATAGCAGTGAGGATGAGCGATACGAGAGGATGAGGAGGGGACACACACCTGAAGCGCGTCCTCGACGGACATTTTGCCCTTTGGCGCCTCAGCAGAGACCTCGACCTCGGCAGCCGGGGCGTCGACTTGAATTTCATCTCCAGCGTCAGACATCTTGCCTTTTTTTGAGGAGGTTATGTGCGATGTCTTCGTCCGCTCTCGTTGATGCTGAGGAACATTAGAGTTTACCGACCCGACAAAGTTAACACTCATTTAAATCTCCGCTCGGGATCTTGCGATGAGGGAAGTCTCTACGCTAGCACTACACAATTAATCACGCGTACACGAGAATTGACAATCTGACATGGTTCGTATGTCCTTGCAACGTACATCCCAACCAGCTCGTGAATTCCCCCACCATTAGAGTCTCGCCTTTGTCAACGCTCTCGATTGCAAAGAACGTACGCGTCCCTTGTCCTTGCTTGACCTGATCGACCGTCCTCCAATACGTTGAACTTTACACAGCCCAGAGCGACGAAATATGGGACATCGCCTGGACAGCAACTGACGCGGTCCTCTCAGCCTCCGCAGACGGCACCATCAAACAATGGGACTCCTCTTCGGGACAAGTCTCGCTCGCACGCCCACCCCACAACCTCGCCATCGTTTCCCTGTCCGTTTCCCCCGACGGCCACTCGGTACTCTATAATGGTCTGGATGGTACGACGTGTCTTTGGGATCTCACATCCGACTGCATTGTCGGTCGGCATGAGAGTTATGACCGCTCGGTGGAGGGTGCGGAACCTTGTGAGTGCTCGTTCACGACAATGTGCAGCGCCTCTCATTACCACAAGCATGGGCGGTCTCGCTCAACCCCACAGGTGGGACGTACGCCGGCACTGGCGGCTCCGGGAATGTCAATATATACTCTGTATCTCCCGACTCGTTCGGGGTTCGTCGGGCCGTCTTGTCAAGCGGTCGAAACAAGCACGGCATGGCGTGCAAACATGTACGTCCTACACCTTGTATGCGTTACTACGTAGATACTTTCAGTAGATAACCCGCTGTGATTATTCGCTCATTATCGCCAAACAAAACCACAGAGCCCGGACGGCAAACGATTAGCACTCTCGTCCGAGACTGGACATGTATTCATCTTTGATCTTGAATCTGGCTCTTTGGCTACCACCTACTCCTCACATGCCATGGCCGTCCGCTCGCTCGCATGGTCTTATGATGGACAAGTCAGCTCTATTCGCCTCCTCCTTCGATGTGGACCCAGCTGAGATGTCTCGCAGTTACTCCTCACAGCGTCGGACGACAAGCGGCTCATCTTGCACGATGTCCGTTCCACGGACTCTGGAAAACCAGGCTCTGGTGCCGTCGCGACGCTCACCGGCCACTCGTCCTGGGTCCTGAGCGCGGACATATCTCCCGAGGGCCGTCTCGCCGTCTCTGGGTGTGTATTCTTCCTCCTGTGATACGACTGTGATACGATGGCGTCCCTTATGTGTCCCTAAAGCTCTGCAGACAAAAGTATCAAAGTATGGGACCTCGCCGCGCGTGCATCCGTGTCCACCACCCAAGAGTCGGGCGAAGTGTGGAGCGTCGCATGGCGCCCAAAGCCCGCACCGACAGGCACCGCAGGCGCGTTCGTCAGCGGTGGGCAAGATGGTCTTGTCAGATGGTGGCGTTCTGCAGGGTCGGGCGTCTAAAATTCGAATGTCCAATTGGTCCAGATGTTATTCACGTCCTGATGTTATTCTTGGCGGGGTGTTGAGCCGCGTTTGATTTTCTTGTAGATTACCCTCTGCCTATGGGTTAGTTATTCACCTTTTGACAATGACGTGCTCAGTTCTCGAAAGTGGAACCATTCGTCACTCTGATTCAGACGAGTAGATTACGGTCACTGATTCACCGGTGCCAATTCGTGCACAACCAATGGACAAGAATCTGTCTCTTTTTCCAAGAGTGGATCTGTCCCGCCGCGGGCCCGAGGTTCAAGATACTTGATTGTTTCACAACTGAAAGTCGAACGGATATCCAAAGAAAAAGGGTGGCATATCCTCACGAATCGTTCTCCAGGGAATACGCCGGAGGTTCCAATCTAGGGGCACCCGATTCACCAGAGATGGTCGATTTCGTCTATCGGCGAAGGGCATCGAACGGAAGCGCTGACGCGGTCCTACTCACGTCCTCGGAGCGCTCCTTCGAAACCAATATATCGCAAGCGCAACCCGGTGGGTTTTTTTGATCGTGACACCGACGGGGCGACATGTTTCGATTCCGACGTTCGTCGGTTGTACGATACACGGTATGTATCGTTTCACCCCCATTGTTCCTATATGTTTGGATATGCGTCTATCTCATCTGTAACCCGGGCGAGGGTCGGCGTGATCAGAGAAGGGCTATCGCCCGAAGTCCAAGTAAGCCTCTACCGAGCTGCCCAGATTCCGTGGTATGTTCGTGTGCATGGCGATATGCTGTGTATCTCTGTAAGGTAACCAGCTGCTTAGCATTCCCAAAACCATCTTCTGGCCGAATCATCGCTTTAATCTCGGTCTGGAGGCAGCTTTCAGGAAGACGTGCACACCCATACCGCATGTGGAATTCTTTCCAGTGCGCCTCGGCGGGCTGCCTCAAGCATGAACCAACGATATCAAGCATGTCCTACGCACCGCTTTCAATAACTCAGT
The DNA here is from genome assembly GCA_038090915.1 of Boletus eberwhitei. Classification (NCBI taxonomy): domain Eukaryota; kingdom Fungi; phylum Basidiomycota; class Agaricomycetes; order Boletales; family Boletaceae; genus Boletus; species Boletus eberwhitei. The sequence goes on from JBBPNO010000227.1 coordinate 27,318, forward strand.
TGGAAAACAAGAAAGGCACTCCGTTCTAGATATGCCCTCAGCTCTGGTACATGAAATACTCTGTCCCGTACAGCGCGGCACACGCCGTAGCCCCGGCACTCAATGCGAGCGGGATGGGATGGCGGGGGGCGCGGAGAGATTTGCGTGCGTGAAAGGTGAGGTAGATGAGCGACCAGGCTGTACATGTGCATGGGAGGCGTGTCGTACCGTGGGTGGCGGAGCAAAAGTAGAGATACACGGCATGGCATCGAGATATGGATACGAGCAAGACAATCACAACGGAAAAAAGTGGCCCTACACGTCAGTTCACGAACACGACTCCCACAGAGAGACATACCCGTCGCGATGCCAGCCCCATTCCGCGCGTCCCCAGAGGCAAACGCCCATGTCGCGACGCCAAACGCAAGCGAGAACCCAACACGGTGAAGGTAGGGCGGGCAGTATGTGTGGGGTGGGAGAGCAGCCGGTGGGGCGAGCGAAGAAAGCGTGACTGGGGGGTGCAGCGTCGTTCAGAGGCTTAATCGAGGGTGGGGACCTTGATGTGAGGGGACTCACAGAGCGAGGTGAGCGCGAGCACGGGTAGTCTTCACGGAGTTGATGGCAGATGGCATGGTCAGATGGCATTGTCTGAATGAAACGGCAAGATACGGGGACTGAACTTGGATCGGGCGTAGGGCTGCAAGTAAGCGAATGTGCCCGCTGCGTTCGTCGACGTAGCGTCGCCATCTTTTAGAGTTGTAACGGCGGATGTGCCTCCTTGTTGTTGGCTCATGCTCTCGGCGGGTGTTGGTCAAATCGAAGAAATTACTTAACCTCACCTAACCACGTAGTCATTCACACATTTGACAAATAAGTCTACAACATTGTCCACTAAGATGACGGTAGAAAATGACAACAACAGGTGTACGACGCATGATATAGGAGCCTAGGGAAGTACTAAGATTCGGTAAGACCAAGGGAGATATCTAAAAGGAGAGGGTAGCATGTGGTATCGTGCCTATTATACTTACCAGCCAAATCAGAGAGGGGATAAGTCACACTTTACGATAGTCGGCGTCTATACCAGATCCGAGACCACCGGAAAGAAAGTGAAGAAGTGCAGCGTTCACTTCCTCGGCATGGGTGACTGTGATATCGTGGCCGCCACTTGTGATCGTGACTAACTTTGCTTGAGGAACGAGAGCTTGGATCTTGGAAGTGTATTTGTATGGAACAGTCTTGTCTGCTGTGCCCTGTAGGATATGAGCGTGGGATGAACCAGGACGGGGTGAAAGAACGTACATGAATGAGGAGGATTTCATTGGAAGAATTGGAAAGCGCGCTAAAGGCGTATGCGAGGCCGCGAATAGGGCCTTCTCGGAGAGAGGATGCGACAGCAGCGTTGTAATGTGGAAGATGTGCGGATTGTAGTCGAACGATCTGGCCGGGACTTAGTGGAATAATATACCAGTGTGAAGCACTCTCACCTCCTGGATGGGATTGATGGCCTTGAGTTCGGAAGTACTGGAACCATTGGCAAGGCGACGCATATAGTGCTGTTGATCGTGAGCATTCACAGCCTGATATGACGGAGATTGTTCATACCTGGAATGGAGGAAGAGACGATACACTTTGTACAATCGGTGACGACATAAATTTTGCGGTGCGTGAAATATCGGCTGACTACTGAGGGTATTAGAGGACTGGCGACTATAGGATGGCAGAGGGATACATGCCTCGATTATGCCTGCGGATGCAACGAGGGCGACCTTGCCATTGACTAAGTGAGGGAACTGGACCGCAAACGCGGTAGCGATGCCACCACCCTAAATCATGGAAGTCACTCTCAATTCAAAACAATCAACTGAATACGTACCATGGAAAGACCAACGACATAGGCGTTATCCCATCTGATGTGCTGCATGAGGAGGGCGAGCTGGGTCGTGTGAAGGGAGACATCGTAGGTGACGTCCGGAGCATCAGAGTAGCCACGACCGTAAAGATCTGAGCGAACGGTCAAGCCAAGGGGTGAAGCGTTTCAAGTGGCGTTACCATAAAGGAGGACGCGATAGCCGCGCGAGGCGAGGACAGGTGCCACGTCCTTCCAGACAATGGCTGGGATAGACAGGCCATGAATGAGGATTACCTGTGGGATAAGGTTGTGAGAAGAGTGCGTAGCGCGGGACGCCGGGATGCTCGAACCCGTGGGCCTTCCACCGGTCCAATGAGCCAGTATCGCGTCTGTAGCGGGGTGTTAGCTGCTTCCCACAGCTGGATCGGAGACTCACTCGGCCATGGGGGAATACGACATATGATCCGCCTTGGTAATAATCTTCTGGATAGACTGACCAGGACGCACACGAGGACGGAAGATTGGCGAGGGAGGAGTGGATAACAGGGGGATTGGGTGGGTAGGGGAATCCAGCGATGATGGAGACGGTAAGGAAGAGCGGAGGAAGGGCCAGAAGTGAGAGAACTAGCTGCCGGACTGGTGATGGCGAGCTCAACATGGCTTGCTTATGTACAACCCAGTGAGCGAGCACAGTTGGTGTGTGTCTGACAAACCGTGAGCGTTTGGGACAAACTCTTTTTAGAACCATCCTCTTGCTACTTCCATTATGCATTCGCACCCAACTTCATGCAATTCAGCAACAGGATCTCAGCGCCCCTGCAAAAATCTATCCTTTTATATTTCTGCGTCGAACACCGTGACGGGGCATGCCTACTTGAGGTTCCAGTATAATATGTTGCATTTATGAATATTTTAACCCCTATCTCATAGCAACTTGATCTCAATTTCACCATCCCCATCCTAGAGAGGCTAAGCATTGACAGAAAGAGGATACATATGGGCCATCTATACTCTCTGTTGCAAGCTTAAGCCTAACTTGATCCTAATTCCAAGTCATGTGACAACTTACCTGAGAAAAATATTATCACGTGACCCCGTCCGCGCGTTCGAGATGGCGTTATTTGGCTCTGGGCTGGCTGTTTGGCTTTTTGATTTCGCCCCTCCGACGTCCGTTATTGTGGGGTCTCCCCAATCGCTGACCACGTCGACTCAACGACAAGCATGAGCCAGGACTACCCCCCACTCGCCCTCGACGACCTTGTCCATCTCATGTCCCCTTCCCCGGCGCCACAAACCCTCCCGGAATACTCAGACCCGCCCCCACGCATCAAGAGCGCTTCCCCCGAACCCCTACCCGAATCTGATATCGTCCAGATGCGCAGAAAGGTCGTGGAGATGCGGTATATCGACAAAGCTGATGATCAGCTCACCCCACGGGAAGAGGAACTCGTCGAAATGGTACGCAAAATTCGTGTTATCTCTACCTCCTGTATATGACCCGGCGCCCTTCCGTAGGTACTAAGACTCACCGCCGCAATTAGACCAGACTCAGATCAGCTCCTCAGGCAGGCAGACATGATATCCGCTTTGACACAACAGAAGGATCTACTGTTACATCAAGCCGAGGAGCAGCGTCTGCGGTGGAATTCCGAGAAGGACAACTGGGCTAGGATGGCAGAGGCTTTACTTGCGCAGCAAGCCAAGAATCGACTCAATCCAGAGCGAGACGAGGTCAGTCGCCGTTCTGTACCCTGTATTTCAGTCATCAGCCACGAGTTCCGTTGACGTGGCGACATCTTTGTTATTATGACAGTCGGTCATCGGGTTATGTCTGACAACTTCCACAGGACTTTGAACGCCTTTACGCCGCTGAAACAGACAACAAGGGCCTACGCCAACGGGTGAATCCTTTCCCCTATCCGTCACGTCATCATCCTCATGGCTAATTGACAGCTTAACGAAACACAATCCCGATTACAAATGCTCGAATCTGAACTCACTCGACTGAGACCGTTACTACTGATGCAGCCACTGATCTCACGTTCATCAATGCCCCCTCCTACGCCAAATCCCAAGAGACGAAAGAAAGACCCAGCTGCCACAGAAGACGAAGAACACGGCACCAGCGAAAACGAAGCCCCAATAGACCCCCTCGACACACCATCACACGCCTTACTCTCTCAAGCGACTCCAAGAGCCAAATTCCGCAAGTCAGAAGCACCCAACAGCGTTCATCCCGTCACGAATCCACACAAACGGCGACCCTCTCAGAAAACTATCTCGCGGTGTTTCAGTGCCGATGCCAGAGCAGAACATCTCCTTTTAGCAGCCCGCAAGATTGGTAAGCATCGCGCCGGAATCATGTCTGGAATGGTGCATCACTTGGAGGAACGGGAGCGAGAACGAAGGCGAGAAGAGTCGGCGACGACGGCGGTCGCAACTACGCCAAAGACACCCAAACGCAACACGTCGCACACAGGGTATCCACCCGAGGGTGGATACGTTTACTTGAATGGCCAGATGCGCCCCGGGCCTGGGATGCAACCAGTCCCGTTGTTCATCCCCGCATATCCTCCCCATATCTTACAAACTCCCAGCTCGTCAACGACGGCTCCTTCTGGCAACTCATCCGCACAACAATCTGCACAGAAACCAAAGCAGGATGTGAGGACGAATAACCCGCAAACGCCTCTCGATTCACTATTAAGTGCCGCTCGCTCGATGATGCGCGAAGGCATCGAAGTCGACGAAGATGAGGACGTGGACGTGGTTGGTGACTCCCCTGGTAAGACGACGGGTACGCGCCACGCGCGATCCAGGGACGTGCTTGGAAGCCCCGTATCGAAGCGGCGAAAGGTTACGGCGCGTACCGATAAGCTGACCGCACCACACGGATCCGCGAATCGAACGACGGATAATGCGCCTGCGCCATCTGTGAACACAAGTAGGGCGACGAATGCGGGTGGTGGGAGGATCAGGTCGGCCTTGGATGTTTTGGCAGACCAAGCTGCGGCGTTTAGTACTCAAGAACAGTCCGTTGCACCATCTCAGACGCAAACACAGACACGTACGAAAGGAAAGGGGAAAGAGAGTGCTGATACACAACTACAAGAGCCTTCCAGCCCGACTCCCAAATCGCGAGGGAGGACAAAGTCGAGGAGGAAAGAGCCAGAAATTGGCACATCTTCACCTACAGCACCGACGCCCCGTTGCAGGACACCTCAGTCAGACTTGGGAGACAACCTGACCGGTTCTACGCATACTACACACTCACGAGCTGGCGGGTCTGTCTCAGAAGTGCTAGTCGATCCAGGTGGAGGGACGAATAGTACTAGTACTTCGGATCCATCCTCTCAGACACTCGATTCGACATCGGTTTCTGCGGGGAATCAAGTCACAACAAGCAACGACGTACAGAGTCCACGATTGCCGGACACGGTTCTGGATGATCCAGCGGATGCGACTCCAAGACAAGGTTCTCGTATAGAGGGTGTGCTGGGTGAAGAGGGATCGGATGGTACACAAGTGGTGATTGCTCAACCGAATCTTGCGCACCTTCTGGCACTGTCGATGCCGGAGAACGAGTGTCACGAGGTGTCGCCATCGCCGCAGCACTCTGAGACAACGCCATCTGGAGGCGAGAACGATGGAAGTTCTGGCTCAGGACCTACGTCTACAGCACCGGCCAAGAACAAAGAGGTTGCCCGGGTGGCAGAGCAAGACGTGCTCGCACCCGCACAACCAACGAAACGCCAGCGAAGTCCATACGTCAAATGGAGTAAAGAAGAGGACGACCTCCTCGCGCAGGTACGTCGCTGTTCTTTTGCTGTCTCGTTGGCGTAGGCAATGTGTTGACGGAGGAACGTACGTAGGCAGTTGCCAAGTATGGACAGAAATGGGACTTGGTGCAAAAGGCGTTGCCATCGAGGGGTTACCATCAAGTGCGGCAGCGATGGTTGCGCAAGCTAGGTAAGTTTCCATCTTTGGGGTTTGGTGGTGTACCTACCCGAGACAGACGTTTTGTTTGCTGACTACCGTGGCAGGAGTATTCGACAGCAAACCTGACCTGTCGTCATTTCAGACGGCTGCGACGACGTTCCCGTCGGCGTCGCGTGGGGAGGGTGTGGAACCGAGGGGGAATCCCAAGTTAGGGTTGGCGCCATTGAGCAGTGAGAGGGCATTTTCTGGGCTGGTGGGACGGCCACCTTCGTTGCCTTCGTGATGGGCCTGTTTAACGAAATGTGCCATGTGCTTGATTTTAGTTGGAGGTGGTGTAGGAAGCTTTTTCTTTGTACGTTTCCAATCGATACGGGATCCAGTGGGACGTTGTTGTAGTAACTTGGTTGTCTGTTTGAGACTTCACGCGCACGGATCGAATCGCCGAGTTTGACGAACTCCTTGAAGGTGCTCGCCCGTCGCGAGAGACTGGAACGTGTGTTCCAAGGAGCAAATCTTTATATACACACCCACCATAGGGACAGGCGAACGGACACCAGATCCTGGCTGGGTGTTGTGGCAAGATATCCTGCAGTCCTCTTAGTATGTAGCATGTGGATAGGAAAGCGGACACTACAAGCTCTTGTTGATGAGTGGCTTCGCACCGGTCAAGATATGTATATGAGTGGTCAGTGTAGAATACTTTGCTTCGGACACTTTGCGAATGTCAGAGGGCCCGGGCCCATGACAGAGTCGTTGCCTGTACATCGTTCTCCGGGAGGTTCGATGATGTAATCTTATCGCCCAACTTACCTAATCCACTGACCACTCGAGTCGTTTGCACCAGAACGGCCATCATCGACGCTCAATATGCCCATGCGCTATAGAAGCGACTCGCCTCTTCGACCACTATCTCCAGACACAATAGAGCCCACAGACGCAGACGACTCTATCGTTCTTTCAGATCTCGTGCGCACAGGTGAAGCATCCAGGCTGCGGAGAAGAGGAGCAATGAGGCTTGACCACAATCTATTGAGCGCCCAGCGCAATGAAGGCGGTCGGGTGACACCCCCAACCGTTGTGGTTGCCAGAACACCCTCATGGATCGAGCCTCCCAGCGACGACGACGAATCGACGCAAGCTTGGGAGCAGGGTTATGATCCATCTTCGCCTCGTCCACGGGGTAGATCCGTCATGCCTGGACCAGAGACATATGGATATACACTCTACTGCGGCGGAGAGGAGACCTCTTCGTCATTCGTACAACAAACGTCGCTCTACACGCGGTCACCATTACCGTCTTACCCCCCGGCGCCATCAGATAGTAGTCTGTGTTGGTATGATGATCCTTTGCGGAAGACGAATGGGTGCGGAGCTGTAATCCACTTACGGGCTTCGCGTCGGGATGGCTCTAGTGTGTGGGTTGGCAAGGATGAGGCTACATCTGCTGTTGTACCGATGGACGCGTCATACTTTGAGCGCCATACGGTCGTCAGGATGATCCGCAGTGCGTGCGGATGTGTTCGAGAAGGCGTGGGTTGTGCGATATGGTAAGTAACGTGTTTACTTTTCTACCCAGTGCTTACATTTGGGCAGTGGGAACACACTGGGAACCCGATATAAGCCTTGCCAAACTGCCGCGGACGGGCTGTTTTCCCTTCACCGTGCCTCGCAAGTGCCGATATGCCCTCAAGGACCGAGGTACCGGTACGGCCGAACTTCAGCCTTCTCGACCGACTCGCATTCACGTCACCGCTCCCTAACCACTCCACGCCGCAGCTGTGACAACATGTGCGTCCGATGCTATAGCAGGGGGAAGTGCAAAGTTCAACTGGGCCATTGTACACGAGAAACGAGGACCCATCCGCATCAACCAATTCTGGCAGTCTAGTTTTCTGATAGCTAACGCCTCGGGGCTTGGCTTCATATCTCATGACACACCTTCATTGTGGACGCGAACCGCTGTCTCATATCAGTACGTCTGGAACAACATGTTATCCACTTCATATATGTACTGCATGTCACTCCTTAAAACCCACGTGCGGAAGTGGGAATACCCAGCTCCAAATATTCGTAGTGGCGTCCCGTTGGCAGTGCGAATAATAATGCACTGGCAGTATGGTTCTCCCGATCGTCGCGTCCAGGCCATTTTCGGTGTTTTCTGTCCATGACCAGGAAAAGGTCATGTATGTGCGTCACATTCAAGGTCGTGTTGTCCTCGTCATTCACAAAGTAGAGCTTCCCTCAGTCCCATCAGCTCGGGGATAGTTTCATAGATGGAGCGCTGTCCCCAGAGGTGTACCGGTCTCTCGCTACTTCCTGGGCTACTATGAGTCTGCATGGAGTCGAAGCTCTCGACCACATCCGCTGTAGACGAATGTCGAGCGCAGAAGGCGCCACTCCATTGTCCTTGACCTAGAATATAAAAATCGATATCATGACAACACCTAGCCTGATTCCAGAGGCGGCATGTTGGCTTGATTTGGGCGGTGATTAACGTGGTAGTAGACTTCTTGCCCCTAAGTAGTATTTCACCATAGCCATGTCTACCACTCGAGTGTGGTATCTTCTTATCGATCACCAAACAAATGTTATCGGAGAGCCCTCCAGAGTGGACGTGCCTTCCGATGCCGATGTTCAGGACTTGGTGGAGAACATTAAACAAGGCCATGCGCGAGCACTTGCCGATATTGATGCCAACATGCTCCATGCGTGGAGGTTACTTGATCCACCAGACCTTGAGCACCTCAGATACAAAAACGATTTGAAGGCGTTCATCACCAAAGTCAGCCAACACCTACAGCCAGACTCCATGACCGGGAACGAGACACAGGCAAGTCTGCTCAGCCCTGCAGATGCGATTTCGGAACTTGGAGACTGGCCAAAGAAGAAACTTCATATTATCGTCACTTCAGCTGCCTGGTGTGTGCGCTGTCTGTGCCGTTCTACAAATGTTAGTTGTCTCAAGCATTCCCCGTATTGTGCCATTCGGTGTCTGATCGTATCAGGTAATTCCACCAATTCTTATCTTTTTGATACCTGACCTAACCCAACGAGCCATTAGAAAAGCTCAACACTGCCGCGCATCGACCCGAGCTCATAATCAAGCTTCCGAATTTTACAAGCTTGAATGATCTCAGTGCAGATGATTTGCCCTCCAATAGTGTCAGACCTGTTGAATTGTCACCATTCCTCCAAAAGCTTCAGGAACATTTACAGCGTAAGCGCTATATTGAAAAGGGTGTACGTGCCGTGCCTGTCTGTTGCAGACCACCTGATTTGTTCGTTCCAGGAATTGTCCAATAATCTTCTTCCACAATCACTCCGAGATCCTTCAAACCGATGTTTCGAGAGCTCCGTGCCGGTGGATACTAACCAACTGGACCGCGTGACGAAAGATGAACTCGGCCACTATATCAATATCTTGAGCAGTTCGCAGTTGTCAAAAAGAGCCACATTCGAACGAGGAAAGGAACCTCACGTATATGCCCTCTTGCTGAATTTCTTGGGGATAGTGGAATCGGTGGGATCTGACTGGGGTTTGTCAGTGAATCAATATTTCACATCATGTTTAGGTTGCCTAATCCTATCTTACAGCGGAACCAAGATTCCGTTTCACCTTGTGGTCAATCAACCCGGAGAAATTTTCAAGCACACTCCCCGACCAGACTTTCACATGCGTATCCGGGACTTTCCGCACATCCTACTCGAAATTACCTCCCGAAACACTGAAAGTGATCGATACCGTATGCTTTTGCAGGCGTCCTGCCTTGCTCGATTAGGCAACA
>JBBPNO010000228.1:0-36861 GCA_038090915.1 Boletus eberwhitei
CTATGCTATCGTGAGAACTGGGTTCGAGGGGGGAAACAAAACAAACAAACCGATACCTCGAGGAGATCATTATTGTCGCCTTTTTGGTGTTGCTTGGATTCAACTCGACTGGACTGCCCAGGAGCTTCCTGTTGTATGTACACAATGGCAGTCAGCATGACTATTTTGGTGACAGGATGATGAAATCCTACTGGGGTGGAGTTGGATACTTTGCGATCGCGGCGGTCGGCTGATGTCGATGGCTGTTCATCTGGTTGAACTTCGTCTGGAGTAGAAACCTACGTATTTCATGAATGTGAGAGGCTTATTCTACATGCAAGGAGTTCAAAGGCACAAATACTTACATTGAATGGACCATACAACTCTGGGAGAATTTTGCCAAGATCACAAATGGTGATTTTCCCATCATATCGTCCGGCCGCAAGGTAGCTGCTGTCCGGTGAGGTGGCAATTGACCGTATGCCAGTGCCATCCTTCATGACAAGACAAATGCAAGCCAGTGTTGATGTGTCCAGGAGTGAGATGGAATTGCCTGCATAGGTAGCAATGAATTTGCCATTGGCGGCTATGGCAATAGAGTAGACATTGTCATTGCCGCCAAGAAGTATTTGTGATTCAGTGAGTTGAATCCCAGTGGAGGCATCAAATGCCCTGATTTTGTTGTCGCGGGATGCAGCAAAAACTCGCTGACCATCACTTGACCACGCAAGCGGAGTGATTGCGCCGAATCGAGGCATGTCAGCGTTGATGGTGATGAGCTTGTCACCCGTGTGACTGTCGAAAATCTGGACGGACTTTCCCCAGCAGGCAGTGGCGATTCGGTCGCCATTTGGAGAGAATCGAATTCCATTGACATCATCGTCATGTTTGAGTGGACCAACGAGTCGCTTCCCGTTCGTGATACTCCAAATGTTCGCTTCCTTGGAGTCAGTCCCTGTGGCAAACCTGGCTGAATCAGGGGAAACGTCCACTGCCAACACTGTATATTCGCCCTCCACGCTGACGACCTTTTCTTGCATCTCCCCATCCCACACACTTGCTCCGTCCACAGTCCCACAAACTATCCACTTGTTATCCTTTGACACCGAAATGGCGTATACGTGCGTTCCCATTTGCTTTCCGACATCTTCACTGTCTGAAACTCGCCACCGTCGAATCCCATCGTTAATCCCGCCTAAAACATGCTTTCCGTCGGTGTGGAACGCAACTGCGTATACATAGCTGCCGCTCTCAAGTACTAATGTTGGGTCTTGCCAAATTGTCAGCATCGCACCATCACTGCTCAGTTGAACTGCTACACACCGGTATTCGTCGACGACATTCTCACCAATGGTACACAGTTGTGGTATTCGAAGAGTGAAAAAATGAGGTGTTTCGGTTTACTGGTGGTGCGCAAGAAGCATGTTTCCTTATTCTCAAGGTCTGTTCACAGAGGTGCCTCGTGTCTTTGGCGCTTATTTTTACTGGGATCCCACCTATTTATGGGCCTCGTTTGCGACGGCCAGGCGGGGTTTCAACATCGCCCGAAACCTGTTCTCCTTGCCACATGTAGTCTTATCCCGGCATTTCCGAATGTTCGTCATATCTCGACTGCACCGACGAGGCATCACTGTCCTTGCCAGGTAATAGTACATTCGTTACTTATCTCAGAGCGTGTGGAGATGTTGACCTAAAATAGGCCAATCGCTTGTTTTTTCCATCCACGAACCAGATCGTGTAACACTGTGCGCTAGAAACGGTAAGTATCCTCATCAATGTGCGAGAATGGAATGTGCTAAAAGGGGGAGTCCGTGGTGGGGTCGACGGTAGGTTTCGCATGATACAACGGAAGCACAACTTCGATGTGAGATCTGCAATCCTCAGATCGCAATGATAGTGGAAAAGGCTCTAAGCACCGAGATCAACCTTGCGGGCGAGGTATAACGATCAATTCAGTTTGTTGTTGCGGTGTTAACGTTGACGTTTCCTCGGTGACAATGGCGGTAATGTTGTCAGTGGCGGTACCACAGTACAGTTTGCCAGCTACACTTGGCTGTGCTGTTCAATGTGACTGAGGTCGCTGTGGCAAGTGAGTTGGCGGTGAGCACCATCTTTCGTTGGATCCTGTCACCTCCGAGTCAGACGAATACTGACTTGTAAGAGGTTTGACACTGCTTCGCCGCCTGGACTTATATGTTGTTCCCACAGCGACGCTGCAATAACCGAATCGTCGTTTGCCCGACGTCAGTTGTCGCCCTCACGGGAGAACTGCAAAAAGTATCTCAACGATGGAGGGCCGAGGCCTGTTCGAGAAGTGGTACTAGTAGTACGATGTAGTAGCTATCATCCTTGCTTTCTGCTTATGATACTGCGACTCCGAGGCAGAGAGCCTCCGGCTAGTCACATCGCGAGTCCGTGACATATCCATGGCTGCCACGCTCCCCATTCCTGTGTATACAAATCTCGAGGATGTATACCAGAACTTTGTTACCTCTTCGAAACACGCGTAGGTTCCGGGTTAGTCTTCCACTGTCAAGTGCCGAGGTTTGACAATAGTAGGAGCCATCCTCTTGCACGGTCTAGATCTCGAGCATAGTACGCCACAGAGGAAACACACCGCTGCTAACCAAACCTGACAGAGAAAAGAGGGACGACCTGCTCTGGCAGAAATGTACGACGCGCCGGCACCGGCAGGCAAAGGATCGCGTGATCGTACATCGATATCATATTAGCGGGGTAACCTTTTAAAGTTCCTGCCATCCCGACGGTCGTGCAGTGCAAGGATGGGCAATTGGCTACGGGTGACGCCGTGGCCTGATAGCCTACTTGATCATGTTGAGAGCACCTATTAAATATCTAGCCTCCATTGTGCTGACCAAATAAGAGAAGGAAGAAGTTCATACCTTCAAGTTATCCAATGTACTTCAATGCCTCTCTCTGAGCCCAGGATCAATGCTCACTCGGACGAAAGCATAGGTCGCTTAGAGGAAGTAAACCCTGCTACGCTGTATATCCAAGACGAAACCCTCTGCATAGAAAGGCCCTTGAACCGAATATGACCTTACGCGTATCATAGACGGACTGTGGGAACGCATTCGTGCCAGAGGTTGTCAGCGTGTAAATTATGCGACAAGCCCCAGCTAGACACAGTAAGTAGGTGCTCGGAGAAGCCAAACGACCCAAGGTACCTGGAGTAACTCGAGAGCCTCGGCATACACCTTCCTCCCATTATACGGGGAAATAAGCTTCGCATGTTTCTGCGCTCCAGATAATGTGTTAATGAGTTAATGAGATCCCTCTCGTCTGCGCATCAGGGTGCGAGAAAGGCATCCAACGCACCTCTCTCATTCTCAGCTCCACTTTCACCCCTCCACCTCGCACCAATTTGACCGACATAGTGCACTCAACATACTCGGCCTCCTAATCAAATATCTCTTGAACAACGCTGTGTCGACGATCTGAGCTGAGGATCTTAACGAGCTGATCTTGTGCGCCAGCAAGCTTTGGCCGAAGAGAAATCAAGTAACGCCAGAGTCTCTCCAGGGAACGCATCGCGTCGTCTGTACGGGAAGACCTCCGCACTGAGGTATCACAATTGCTCGCCTTCATTGTCCAGATGGCATCGAGTAGCCTTAGATACAGGTGGATCTGTAAAATTCAGCATACCCTTGTCCAAATAGCACAAACCCCTCAGTGGTAATCTTGCTTGTGTGTATTTTCGTTCATCGTACGCGGGGAAAATAGGATAAAATTACATAAACACTTTCGGAGGGTCAATATTTATTTTCCGACGCTGCGATGTGACCTGGGTAAACCCCAACAAAAACACAAACACCCACCCCGAAAAATTCGGTTATACCCAGCGAAATTCTAGCTCCTGAACAGATTTGATTAGACGGCTTCGTGCCCTCCATGGACAATCCTCAGCATTATCAACCGCTCTCACACGCACTTAATCCGCCAATAGTCCAGCCTCAATATGAAGAAGAGGAAGAAGGCGAAGACGAGGGTGCCGTGGAGGAGCAACTTGAAAGGGAAGACGATGACGGTGATGAGTATGTGTCCTACCTTTGCGTTTATAAAACGACTCTTTCATTGCGCCCTCTTTACCGGCCCCGCAGATCAAACCGTACTAATCAACAGCCACCCAATGCGAATGGTGCAGGGAAGCAGCGCCCCGAGCCTGGACCTTCCATTCCGCCGCAACCATCCGGCCCGCCAACATCTGAAGATGTTGAGCGCAAACGACGTCCCGGTCGACCCCGTGGCTCGAAAAACAGGCGTATACGTGGATCTGGTGCCGAAAGAGATGCGTCAGCCACGAGTACCGCAGCTGCGAAACATGCCACCACCACACACGGATTTTACCAATATTCTGCTCCCCCGGCACCGGGGGAAGTGCATCCGCACAACCAACAATATTATGAGTTTCAATGGCGTGTTCTGAATTTGTGTGCTGAGTTTTATGGTGCTGCCGAAGAGCTCATCGTGAGTTCAACCCGGGGGTGAGTTTCGGGCATGGGTTGGTGCTGATACTTTATTTGCGTGCAGAAAGCTACACCTTCACTGGTCATTGCCCAGTGTTATCAAATGGGACCAGGCGTCAAAGTTGATCCCCTGACTATGCTCGGCGAGGCGAAGCGAATCTGCGATACTCTCGTAACTGTTTCCTCACTATGTTGGTGTGCACCTCCAATGATGTGCTTTTATGTAGCTTGCTTCACCTGCACGACTAACTGCGCACCCTCCTCCCGTACCATACCCATTCATCCCGGGGTATACCCCTCTGGCACCTCAGCCTCCCCAACCATCACTGCAGTCAACTCCCCCGCCCTCAGCAAATGGAAAACCTTCAGGAGCTACGCAGTCATCGGCCCCTGTCATATCAAATCCACAATCTTTTGTCGTCTCCATGGGACATCAGCACCAGACGCCACAACAATTTGTTCCGGGAATGTATAGTGCTCCCACATATCCGACTGCTCCGTACTATGGTTATGGTGGATATAGTAGTTTTTACCCTTCTGTTCCAGCACCGCAAGCTGGGCCCAGCGCTTCTACAGGTTCGAATGGGTCTGCGGGCCCGATACCGGGCAGCGCCGGAAATCAAGGCGCATGGTCAGATGAAGAAACTGAAAAGTTGAAAAAGCTAGCCGAGGAACATCGAAATGCCAACGGAGAGATAGCCTGGGATGCATTGTGTGAAAAATGGGGCAATTCTCGGACAAGGTACTGTCTCATCTTGAATCCCATGTATTGGCTGAAGACTTTTTTTAAGGCACCAAATACTCATCAAAGCGACTTCGCTTGGTCTCAAAGAGTCCTCTTCAAGGGGGACGAAGCGTCGGCGTGACACAGAGAGTCAAACATCTTCTGACCGTCCAGCGCCCAGCGCACCAACGCCAGGTGCCGAGAATCCGATACCAACACCTGCACTTACCTCGGCCCCACCTCCACCGCAATCGGCGGCGCCCATGCAGCAGAATACGCACCCCCCTGCGCCACCGTCGCAAACTGTTCCGCCGAATTCTGTACCACCATCCGCTTCGCCAGCACCTTCGACACCTGCCACATCTACGCAACCGTCCCCCGCCATTCGTCATGCCCAGACTCAGCAACAAGCCCCTGCATCACGCAATTTCCCGTATCCTATGCCCACTGTTGCGGCAGCAACCTCACCCGTCATCTCCACCACCACTCCACAACAACCGCAAGAGAGATCTGGGAGTACAAGTACATATTATCGACGAGTAAATCCATCAGCTGGATCTGTATCGAAGCCTCCTTCACATGGACATGGCGTCACGACCCATCAGTACATGTACCAACCTAATGGACGGAGAGAAAATTAGGTTTGTCACGCAGTTTGCAACTTGTTTTGAAGTCGCTTGCGGCATTATAGACTCAAGCTGTTTAATTTCTGTTAGAGGTGGACTGTAACACTGCTTTCGAATTATATTATTTTACGACTATGATGTTTTTTGGCGTGACGTTGGTCACACTTGGAAAAAAATAAAATAGAAATGCATTTTGTAACCAACCAGAAATCATTGTTAGCCTAGGGTTTGTTTGGCATGAGCCTCTGAACCAAACAATCGTCTCCACCGCGCCACTTGTTGCCAAAACACGGGCGCTGACTCAGCCGCTTTTCCAGTGACCACTTACCTGATTCACTCAAACTCATACTTCAGCAGAACGCTCAGACCACATTCTTCTTGTCTTCGCACCATCACCACCACCATTACAACCGCCACTAACACTCACAACTTCCATTCTTTCGAACCGGCACGGTATCTGCAGCCATGTTCTCGAGCCCGACAACTAATACGACGGGCAGCCGCGCACTGGCCGCAAACGCTCTCAGGAGTGCTGGACTCATTGACAAGGACGAACGCATGAAGGATATCTCCGCAGACAGGCCCGGCGGGCGCAAAGGCGTCTCCAAGATTCGTTCTCACCGCCCTCGTCCAATTGATGCCTTCAAAGAGGCGGGTTCATCCAAGGCTTCCATGGTAAATACAAGACCCTACTCTTTCGATGTTTCGCTCCGCATATTCATTGTATCATTGCATAACGTCACATCATCGTTCCATTTGCCGACTTCCTTAACATTATTGTGTATAACCTATCTACCCGCATCGATGGTTTCGCTCCCATGCCATCGCCGTATCACACACTCGTAACCTCTGTCCCCCCCTTCTCTTTATCTGAAACACTGCGCTCACCATGTTATCCGTTTGCTCCCACCGCCCGCCCACCTGAACTCGCTTCTGTTATGGACGTGGGGTGGTATTCAAGCTCGCCGCGCGGACACAGTCAACCGGTGCGCCCATGGAGGGTATCTCGATCCGTGGCGCTTCGGGCACGAGGAATCCGACGGTGGGACGGCTTCGCAGGAATGCGGTCACGACGACGTCAGTCACCGGTAGTGGAAGAGTAGTCACAGTGGGAACGAAGACAATTGACGTATGGAGACATTTCGTGAACAGGAGGTGGAATCCAGACACACAGTTTCTGAATCTCGAGGTGAGTGACACCGCTTGTTGTCATGCTGAGTGTAGGGAATCTGAAGGGGGCGTTCGTTGGTTGGCAGTCCATGTTGGACGACCCGGAACTTGTGAAGCACGGGCTTCTACCACCCGGTGCACCTGGGTCGACGGCGAGGGAAGCTTCTGTCATTTTCAAACTCGCCTCGAATCTCAAGCCGCCTGTGAGTTTCACTTTTTGACTTTATTTTGTATGTTGACTGATCTTTGTCAGGTTCAAACAATTTCCTTGGCCAACAACAGGATAGCTTCCGGTCAAGTACTATCAACTCTTGCGCACTATGTGCCGAAGCTCGCCAACCTCTCGTTGCAAAACAATGATCTCAAAGTTTGGCGAGATGTTGACTACCTTTCTGGGAGAAAGGGCAAACTGGAACACCTTCGGGAGTTGATCATGATTGGCAATCCGCTGAGGGAGCTCGAACTCAAACACGGAAGAGGGGACAAGTACAAAAGGTAAGCTACACGGTCGTGATAAAACGAAATGGTCCATTCCTCAGCGTGTCATCAGCGACATGGCCCGTCGGTTTCCCTCTCTGGTCATGTTAGACCAGGAAGCAATTGCAACGATTGGATTCGACGCACCTGGACCTTCATTGGCCCCAGTGACTGAGAAGCGCCCGACTGCTACTTCGTTTCCGTACGAAATGAAACCCTCATTTATTACCGGGGTTGAAGACAGCATCATCAGTAACTTCCTAGTACGGTAAGCAACTGCGGTTCTACTTTGTCCAACTTGGCTCTAATTTTGGGCATGTCTACGGCAGGTTCTTCCCATTATTCGATGATCAACGAGCTGCGCTTTTAGACGCGTACCATCCATCGGCGACGTTTTCATTTTCTGTCAACACAACTATTCCTGCTCGAGCCCGGATACAAGGATTGCACTCTCAGTTACCGAACCAACGGAAGCTTGACTGGTCAGTCTGGCTGACTGGTGGCTCAAGGAACCTGAATCGGCTAGGAGGAGGTAGTGGGCTGGACAAGGCGTTCCACAGTTTGCATCTTGGAAGCGAAGCTGCCATTCGTGCTATGTCCGCCCTTCCGAAAACTAAACATGAGATCTCGGGTTCTCCGGAGAAGTTTTGCATTGACGCTTGGCCAGTTGGGCAAGGCGAAGACCTGAAGCTGTTCATTTCGCTGCACGGTCAATTCACTGAAGGTATGTTACTTCGCCCGTGACACCCGCGATCATCGCCTAGAGGGGTCTTATCTCGGACATATCCGAGATGACCCGCCCGCGGCGCCGAATATCGCAATATTGTGATGTCATATATATCTAACCTTCATGTCCCTTTAGACCCTTCTCAGGGCATCCGATCATTTGACAGGGCGTTTATACTTGCCCCCGCTCCGCCTGGTTCTCGGTTCGTTTGGGCTTTTTTACGATTTTCGAGTTGGTAAATTGATTGTTATATCTCGTTCTGGGTTTCGCAGGGCGAAGTTGAATGGCTGGGACGTGTCGATATTATCTGATCAATGGTGCATCCGAGCATACTCTAGTCACGAGGCTTGGCGGCCGGGACCCATGAAAGTGCAAGGGGGAGACCCATTACCATCACAACAGAGATCAGTTCCGCCCGCAGCTCAAGCGCATCAAGATGCTCTATCCACTTTTGTAGGTGGTCTAGTCCCTCGACCTATTCCAGCGGCACTTGACTTACGCTACGCTTCTCTTCTCCGTGGTTGTCTGCCGACGCAGGCGGAGCCTCAGCGCGGTCTCATTATGCAGATTTGCCAACGAACAGGATTGAATGTACAGTTTGCCGTAGACTGCCTGCAGAATAACGCGTGGGACTTGGATAGGGCAATTGCCAACTTTGAACAAGTGAAGGTTAGTGGGCCATCGCGGTGGTGGCGGGCGACGTCGTACTTACGTATCTCGGCGTTCCATCACAGGGTGTGCTATCACGAGACGCATTTCTCAGTCTGTAAACCCTATCGACTCGACACAGAACATTCGGACCACGACGTGTTGAGCGTTCTAGCACGGACAATTGATGAGGTGTTGAGCTGGGCCTCCCGTCGTTACATTTCCATTTTGCAGAAGAGTGACAAGTGAATTTTCATAGTATCGCTGGCATGTTAATGTATTCCACTATATCATATCATTTCCCGATCATTTCGTACACCCATTTCGCTAGCTCGCACCGTTTCAAGCTACGATATTGGGTACGTACCCCCTAATATTGCTCCATCAGACATAAGCGTGCTGTGTAGTATGCCAGGTAAGTAATTACCAGAGGGTTGGCGTTGTACTAGGACAGAAGAGGACGCAAGGGCTTGAAGGGCCAACGAGTCTTAGCTCTTAGCGCTCTGGTGGATCTTTTTCCCTGTACACATTTAGTAGAACGGGACTTGGAGCCATGCATGGTGGTGATGTGATTTTTTTTTTCTTTTGTTTATGTTATGCGGCCTCGAGGCGAAGCAAGCGGGGCCATATTCTCCGCATTATCCAAGTACGTATACAAGTCCATCTTGCATGGAAAATCTCGACAGAACTCGCTTCCTTCTCTTCCTCTCAACTACCTCCGTCACGACGCATCCATCCGCCACCCTCCCTTGACTTAGATTTGCTATATCTACCCGTCTTACATCCCTCCCTCCTCATCCCACCCTCCCCTCACGAAACCACCGACGATCTGCAATGAGTCGCCCACACCGCTCCTTTGAAAACTTTGCCCTCCTCCAGGCTGCCTCCGAAGGCAACGTTTCTGCCGTCCAAGACGCCCTCCAAGCTGGCGCTGACATCAACACCTCCGACACCTCGGGCCGCACTGTCCTCACATGTGCGCTCACCGCTGACAGGTACGTCTCCATCCTTTCCACCGCCACTGGCCTCACCGCTCCCGTCGCCTCTACAGATGGGAGACCGTCGACGCGTCCGACGCGTCGTTCATGTCTCAAGACCGCCTCGACGTCATCCGCATCGCAGCCGCTCATCCCGACATCTCTCTTTTCACCCTCAACGCGCCCCAGGACTCTATCAACGACGTGACTCCCCTTGGTATGGCTGCTTGGCTCGACATGCCCGACGTCGTACAGCTCTTGCTCGAGTGTAGCTCCGGCGCCGTCTCTGTCGACGGTGTGGATACTGATGGTGCAACGCCCTTGATGTGTAAGCCTGCTTAACGCTCGTCTCAGGTTTCCATTCACATTTAATCGCTACCCTAGATGCTGCGCGTGACTGCAGAATGGAAGTCGTGCAACAATTGGTGAGTCGGCGTCGCGTGATGCGTGTTTGTTCTCATCAACCTTGACAGCTCTCACACGGTGCTCGGCCTGACCTGAGAGACCGCAATCATCGCTCGTCCATCCAATTCTCACTGCCCCATCCGACTGTTCTCTGGGCGTGTGAATATGCGTTACGCTGCAATCGCTGGCGCGAATTCAAGGTACTTTTTGAGACGGATTCTTCATGTACGGGCTGTCCTGACCTTGGTCTGGGTTAGAACGGAAACAAAGAAGCACTATGTGAGCCTTCTTGCTTCGGTCTCGCCAGGCTATCTCCGTATACCTCCGCTCCGCCTACGCCCTTCTCGTCCCCTCCTATGGCCTTTCCCCCCGAATCTCTTTCTCGCATTACCGACTCGGTTGTAAATGCTGTAATCACTGCCGATCTTTCGTCGATCTGCACATTGTTGTTTTCACCACAGTCATTCGAACCATCCCCTCTGGAAAATGGCCCCGTTCTTGTAAATCTACCCGATCCTGAAGGATGGAGCATCATCCATTACTGTGTCTCTGTACCAAATCCGTCTATAGAAATCCTCGACGCACTCTACCGCGCTGGCGCCGACATCAGTCTGTTTACTACATGGGAACACTATACACCACTTCACTGCCTCGCTCGACTTGCACGTGTCACTGACGCGTCAGACTCGGCACAACTTCTATACCGATTCGTTGTACATCTCATCCGCGATCTACACGCACCCTTGTCTGCCCGGGACAGGAACGAAGAGACTTGTATTCATCTAGCCGCCGAGCACGGTCAATGTATCGATGTGTTGTATGCTTTTCTTGATTGTGATCCAACAGGGTCTTACCGGAATCTACGCAATTCGCGAGGGTAAGTTTCATCGTTATGGCCTGTTAAAGTATCTGATTCGTGATTGGTTTTGATAGACTCACTGCATTGGAGGTGGCGAAACCGCATTTCCGAGCTGCTTTTATGACCGAAGGACAGTTCAATCGACCTCAGTCGTCCCTGTCCGACCGTACGATCCGCCCGAGCACCTCTACGTCCATCTCTTCCATCACGTCACTCACGAATTGGATTTCTTCTCTCAATTCTCCTTCACCTCACGAAACCCTGGGACCCGCGAGCCACCTCCCGCCGGACTTTGACCTCACTACGACCGCCGAACAACTTCTAGACAATTTTCAATATCTTTCCGCTGAGGGACAATTCGTCCGCGACCACGCAGAACTCAATAAACTTGCATCCGTCGTTCAAGAGACCTCCCAATTGGGCGATGACGTCTTGGCGTATTTCCGTGGCCAAATCGACGACGCTGCCAACGAACTACGCAGCACCCGCGAGATCCTCAATTCTGTTGACCGCCAGTGGAACCACGTTTCACAAGAGGCCGAGGAACAACTGTCCGCACAAGATCCTGCTCGCTCTCGATTTGCTCAGCTGACGTACAACCATTCCCCGCGAGGCTCTGAAGATTCCCAGTCGACGGCTGTGGCGTCGGACACATCCTTGGCGAAAGAGGAGAAAGTGAAAAAATATGTTGACGCTGCCGTTATCACAGATGCCGTTTCTCAGACTCTTGAAACCACTTCTCCTTCTGGCGTTCGGACAGTCCCATGGCCCGAATGGCTAGACAGCTTCATTCTCAGCGCGGATTCATCGACATACAAGGCCCACCTCGCGAATCTCATTGAGATAGAGCGGGAGCTCTTCTCGCGAGAGTATGCGAGCTCGGTGGAGGAAAAATCGACTTCCAAGGATCGCAAGCTCAAGAGTCTCCTGAAGGGTTACAAGTTCCATTCCAAATTTGAGAAAAGTGGTGCCTCGAAGCTCAAATCGTGGCTGAAGAAGAAGATCGTAACGGGCAAACCGCTTCGGCTTCAGCTTTGCTACGAGCTCGACGATCCTCGCTGTGCAGTTGGGAGGCAGGTGAAGCAAGACCTTGAGAAGCCGACCATCACTGTTACAGACACGGAGGGCATTACATGCCGTTCACGACCTTCATCAACTTCTACTTCGGATCTCTCGCTGTTTGGAAATAGCACCCAATCCGCTCAGGTGGTCTTATCTGCCGCGAGCCGCGACTTATCTGCTATCGATGAGTGCTTGCATGGGGTAATTCGTTTTTTCTTTGGGGCTACCTATTCGGGTACTAATGGGCGTTTGCTCCACCAAGATTGACCACCTGATCTCCACCGCGAACCATTGCGTCTCTCGAGCCGAACGGATCATCAAACGGACGGTCAAGGTGAGATGAGCGGACAACGTCATTCAAGTCGTCCGCAGCAAACTTAACTCTCATTCAGGTTCGGGAAGCCATGGTGGAGAAACTGCGTCTTCGATACCCATCTGTGAATGACCCGTTCGCTTTTTGGCCCGATAGGACCAAGGCGGTGGGTCCACATTCCCATGCGGATGCTCTCGGGCTCTCGTCATCCAGTTTGTTTTATATTTCGCCACCGGATAGCAATAGCAGCAGTGCAAGCTCCTCGCGTTCCCCTTCTGCGCAGTCTTCCGTGATTTCGTTGGCTACGACGTTACGACACGAAGAGGACGAGGATACGAGAGCGCTGCGCCGGTTGATTTTGCGAAAGATCAGTGCAAATGTCGATGGAGCATTTGACGAGGTGGATAGGGCGAACACGTGGTTGTGCGTCGTCAAAACAGTTCTTCGGGATCACTCGACGAGGGTATCGTCTTCCTCGATGGTAGCGTCATGACCCGTACGAACCGCAAGTAACAAGAAAAACTTGGACAAATGATAGAATCAAGGTGTATGTTTATTCCGTATGTATATTATTTCCTTTTTTTTTTCTCTGTACTTTTTTTCTTTCTTTCTCGTTCCATACTTTCTTTTACAAAAATTTCCGACGATGTATAGAACATCGTTGATGTCGAATTCGTCATTCAGTCATCCCTTCGAAAATTCCACTCTCACTGAAGACCCACTTCTTTTGTGTTTGCGTCGGCACCTTGAGCATCTGTACATAGACCCTGCATCCGTACATGACTCCATCAATCATTGATATACAATGTCATAGATACTCCACCTGAATGCATTTACATGAAATGTCTCCCAGTGTTCGTTGCGTGCCGTTTAGGGTAGTGACAACGGGGTCCAATTGTCAAACCCCTATGTACACACTAAGGCGAATACGCCTAAGGGTATCCTTGCTGT
Organism: Boletus eberwhitei; assembly: GCA_038090915.1. Lineage (NCBI taxonomy): Eukaryota > Fungi > Basidiomycota > Agaricomycetes > Boletales > Boletaceae > Boletus > Boletus eberwhitei. Next base: position 13,406 of record JBBPNO010000228.1, read on the forward strand.
GCACCCGATGATTTCACTCAACGTTAGTTTGTGGTCTCTTGACGACCAAGAATGTTCATCCCCCCTTGCCGTCGCCTGCTCGGGTCCCTCCGCGCATTTACCATTTGGCTATCATAAAACGCCACCGACACGTTCCAAGAAAGTTTTCACTTTGGAAAGAAAAAAACATTGAATGATGCTCAGCGGCCCTGCGCTGCGCAGATCGACAGATGGCCCCGCCCCGGTGACCACATCCCGATCTTTACCGATACATACATATGTAGATATTCGGCGACCAAGTCAGGGTTCAGAACGTTCACCTGGCCCTCGTCCGTTTTTTTTCGGTCGGATGAGACACCTCAATGCGCGTGTTTCAGGGACGTGTTCTGTCAATGTCATGGCTATGTTACGCTCGGGACCGATGCCTATCAGCGTTGTTTAACCCATGGCAGGCGCTTCGGTAAAAACACAGGGCTATACGAATGAGCCGCACCATCGCAACAGCGGGGGGAAGCTTGGTATTACAGGCTAAGCTTCTTCAAGGTGGCGTCAAAGTTTAACGCGTTTCAACAGCGCCACTGTGTCCGAACTCTGTAGATGTGACAGCTCAGGTTCGTCGCGGCGGCGGTGCGCAACTTGAGTGTTACTTTGGCGACGCGTCTGGAACGAGCGAGACCGTGCAGGGCCCGACTGGAGGTGCTGACGGTAAGGTCCCTAAATAGCAGGCGAGTTCGAGGCTCGGACACGCCGGTACCCGAAATAATCCCGAGTCCAAAGATCGATCGCGCTGGTTGAAGGGCACTGTATTTTCGCTTATATGTTCGTTGTCTAGAACAGCGTTTTTTTTTTTTTTTTCGCGCGACATCCGAGGCCATGAGGAGTGTACGCCTGCACGAGGTCCGTTTTCGACCGCCTAGTAGTCGCGGCTCAAAGAGTGACGAGTGAATGCTTACTTGTGAGTACAGCGTTTTCGTGCCCATCCTGTCAGGTCTTGCTTCGTGTCAGGGTACAAGCAGAGCAGCGAGCTCCCTGACATCCCGAGAATTCTTCAAGTTCCTTGTTCACCGGAGAAACTGTGTTCCCGTGCCCAACACACGGCAAGCGGTCATCGGTGTCTAACACCAGATCCAACCTGCCGGAGGTGTTTACCTTTCCTGCTCCCAGTTCGTCACGTCTGGGGCCATTTACCTCAATGTCCCATCGCTGCTACAGCCTCGCAGTCCGACGACGAGTTGTTGCCAGTGAATATGAACGTCGATTTCGCGGAGCGCCAACGTACCTCGAAAGTGGCAGCGCTGGTACTGTATATCCAAGATTCGAGCCAAACCGGTTGCTACTTTCACCAGCGATATTCGGAACTTGCCAACCCGGTTGCGAAGTGATCCCATCAGGCGGCGCCATCATCGCTAGTTGCGACGCCCCCGAGCTCCAACGGGCAATGTACTTGCTTTCTTTGGCAAGGATTGAAGCGAGGTGATTAACCGTTGCTGGTGTTCGTCTGATCGGACTACATAGTAGCAGTGATGGGGTTATTCTATCTGTGCAGGCCAAACCGGTTACTATGGCCATTGGCCAGAATATTAATAGTGTTGCAGTGTCACTTTGTCGATAGAAGTTGTGACTCATCAAATATGTAGAGTGTTGCACCCTCGACTTGTGGTATTTTTGTATCCGTCTCCCGGCGATGATGATCAAGCTTGTCTATGTCATTAGTGACCGTGGTACTAGGACTCACCGCCTGATATTCATTTCGAAGCCGTGCTTCACGACCTAGAAAGGGGACTTTTAATGTCATTCATCCCGAAAATAGTCAGGTTGCACGAAATTCGTTGTCACATGCGGACTGCCTCATCTGACCCTCTCGTCATGCTCTTCGTACGAGCTGAGAAACGAACTCGGTCGCAAGGGAATATAAATGTGCACTTGTGCAAAGTCTCGTTGCCCAAGTTCATTCTGCCAAGATGGCGCTATTCACTGTGCTTTCCGTAGCATCACTATTCACCACCGCAGTTTTAGCGGTTTCATGGACCGCGTCACCTTTCAACCCTGCGTCTATTCCTCTTGCAGTGAGGACACCTTACTTGTCTGCATGGCTTCCACAAGGTGCTGGCGTAGCGGTGAACCAAGCCTGGCCGCAGTTCTGGGCTACCGGGGTATGATCGTGTATATACCATGGCTTGATTCCATCTGACCTGACTAGAACCTTGGATGGGCTGGTTACATCAAAGTTGATGGAACGGCATACACCATCCTCGGAGACCCTGTCGTCTCCGGCACCACGCCAGTACTAGCGACCCAACAGAGCATGCAGGTCGTTTTTCAAATATTTGCTCGTCTTTGAAAGTTTTCTCATCGCTATTTCAGTTCACCGCTACTTCCACCTACTTCCACCTGACCGCCGGACCGGTTGATGTTGCTCTTACCTTTCTCAGCCCTGTCGAGGTACATACCTTCTTTGCTGTCTGTTTATATCCATGATCATCTTCTTGATACCAGCCCTCGGACCTCGTAAGGCAATCCACTCCGTTTTCGTACCTCACTGTGCAGGTCGTATCTACGGATGGCGCAGCGCACACCGTTAGCGTCTACACTGATATCAGTGCCGAGTGGGTTTCTGCGAGCGACAATACGCAAACTGTCGTTTGGCAGAGTAATACAACCGGCCCCGTCTTCGCCCACCAAGTTATGCTCGAAACACAGCAAGATTATACAGAGTACGACGATTTCATCATGCGTACGTTCGTCATGCTGGTTTAACATGTGGTTCGGGTTGTGTTCACTGTCGTGTTGCACAGAGGGGGCTGCGTATTATTCCACGACGAACGTACGTGATCAAGTCGGTTTCTCTCGAAATCACGAAAGTCTGATCATTTCCCTCAGAACGGAACTTCAACAACCTATCAGACAGGTCAGGACATCGTTGTGCGCTCTCAATTCATAAACAACGGCGTTCTTGCGGATACATTCGACACCGACTTCCGCGCTATTAGTGACAACTGGCCAGTGTTTGCTTTTGCCCAGGATCTTGGCACGGTCTCTGGCACCAGCGATACAGTAGTCTTCACTGTTGGTCATGTGAGGGATCCCGCTGTCGAGTACATTATTGCTGGAGGTGCATATCAAGCCAGAAGCCTTTATGCCTGGAGTGCCTATCCAAACGGCGCCGAGCAAATGGTCAGCACTGCATTATGATATCACACTTCACGATTCTCGTCAACTGATGGTATCACGGTCAGATTGAAGCATTCCTCGAAGACTATTCTAACGCAGTAATTAGAGCACAAGAATTTGACCAACAAGTCGAGAGCGATGCTTCTGCCATTTCTAGCAATTACGCTGGCGTGGTTCAACTCTCCATCCGACAGGCATTTGGCGCCATGGAGCTCACGATTTCACAGAGCAGTGATGGCTCGTGGAATACTAGTGATGTCCTCATGTTCTTGAAAGGTATGTTTCATTGCGGGTCACCTTGAAGCTGCAACTGAGTCGTGGTCAGAAATATCTAGTGATGGAGTACGTTTGAGTTCTGCCCCACATCTAGCAGAACGTTCTAATGTGTATGAATCTCATCAGAATGTAAACACTGTCGACGTGATCATGCCAGCTTGGCCTGTCTTGCTCTACACTAACCCTGTGCTTGGAAAATATCTCCTCCTTGGTCTGTTCGAGTATCAAGCCACAGGACAATGGCCTGAAACATACGCAATCCATGACCTCGGTGAGAAATTTCCCGTTAGGTGGCAACGTGCCCTCATGCACATCAGGTTCTACATATCCTAAGGCCATCGGGCACAACGATGGTAACGCAGAAGACATGCCACTCGAAGGTGATGTATATTTAATTTATGTTTTTCATTCTTGACCACTCACACCGAACAGAATGTGGAAACATGCTTATCATGACTTTGAGCTACACTCAGAAAACGGGGGACACTTCGATCGTCACCCGCTACGTGAGTACTGTCGAGCATCCTGGCTGTGTTGTATATCTGACAGTTTGTAGACCAACCTGCTCAATCAATGGACCGGATATCTCGTTGCAGAGGCTCTTATCCCAGCTGATCAGATCAGCACGGACGATTTTGCTGGTGCACTTGCTAACCAGACTAACCTTGCCATCAAGGGTGTCATTGGCATCCAAGCCATGGCCGAGATATCTGGAATGCTTGGTGACACCACCAACCAACTGAACTATGGCGTAAGTACATCAGACAGCATTTACAGGTTCCCACTTGACGCAGAGTATTCTAGTCGGTTGCGGCTAGCTATGTACCGCAGATTCTGAACTATGCCACTGCTAAGGATGGACAGCACCTAGACTTGTCCTATGGAAATGACAGCAGGCATGTTGGGTACGTTTGGTTTCTTTGAGTACCTGCTTACTGCGTCTAGCTGGGGTTTATCGTATAACTTGTACGCTGATAAGCTCCTCGGCACGAACGTGTTTCCACAATCTGTCTATGATATGCGTAAGGTCGTCCTCGGTTCAGGGGCCTTTCCGTGCTCAGGATCTTTTTTGATTGTTAGAGACCGCCTGGTATGCCACTGTCGTCAGTAAGTACAAGCAGGTACCCGCTCGGTTGGATTTGTTAACTGAGTGCCAATCAAGACACATATGGCGTTCCTCTCGACACTCGGTGAGTTAAACCTATGCCTCTCCCAGTCAACACCTACTTGACGCACGTGTGTCGCAGACACACCTATACCAAGTCGGACTGGCAGATGTGGACGGCTGCCTTTATGACCACCACCACCACTAGAGACATATTCATCGACTCCGTGTACAAGTATGCTGCCGACGGTGCGAACGACGTGCCTCTGAGTGATTGGTATGATACCCTCAGTGGCGTGTCTGATGGCTTCAGGGCACGCCCTGTCGTTGGGGGTCATCTCGCTATGGTAGGTTTTGATCGATTGATCGAGGTTCGAGGTCGTGACTTATGGACTTTGTTCCAGCTTGTTTTGTAGATCACAGACGGTGAGCAGTATGGGACGGTGTTGTGCTTGCGGGACTACCTACATCTGAAAGTGCCTGTATATACCCCAATGGTACTTTCGAGTCTCGTCAGTAATCGAGCTGGACAAGTCCACTGACTGGATCTAAATGTGGTGGCTGTGCCTCTGCAAGTATGTGCACCAGACGAGTTGGACTTGGTTTACATCTTGCTCTTGCCGGCGTTGGACCTCTCGTGTTTAGTAAGAAACATGGGGCCGTTTGTCACCAGTACCAGTGCTCAGCAGATTCAAGGAACCAAGTCGTTACTCAGAGTCCAAGCCTTCGGAGTTTGAATGTGTCTACGTTTGCCATCCAAGAGCATCACTGATGCACAACCCGACAAGGCGGGTGAAGCGATTCAAGCGACCGCTGTCCTCGACCAGGCCATTGAACCCCCTTGAAACCAGCGACATCCGCTTTGATATTCCCGCCGACGATGGCCCTACTAGCACTAGCTCAAACTACGATCAACATCGTCCAGCGGCCCAACCCCAACCCGATGCGCTACGCGGCACAATGCTCGTAGCACTCATCGTGGTCACCGTCGTGCTCTACATCCTCCTGTGGGAATTGCAGCGATCCTCGTTCGGGTCTGTGTCAAAACTATGCTTGAACCAGAGTGTGATGGCGGCATCACTACCGAGTGGCAACGCGCCGCCGGAAGTAACTTCGACACGGTATCCGCCTACGATCTTCCAGGACGCACCAGTTTTTCCCTCTGGCGGGGAACCGAATCTGTTCGACGACCGGATAGTCGTGTCTTCGAGGAAACCAGGTCGTACAACACCCAACGCATGGCCGCCCCCCATCACTCGTATTCCGGAAGAACATGATACCGATGACCTCGAAGAAAAAGTCGATGATCCCAGCCGCGAGAACGAAAAAAAGAATCTATCGTCATTCGATTCCGTATATTGTAATGGTACATGCCGCTTCCTCCTCCCCGCCCGGGTCGGAGAACAGGAATCCAAGGCTCGAGTTCACTTCATGCAGCTCCTGAGGCTCGCTCGACGACTCAATCGAACGATCGTGCTGCCCAACGTAGGCAAAAGTCGAATGAGCGCATGTTCCAAGTGGCCATTTGGCGCGTATTATGATACAAACGAGCTTGCGCACAGAGGCGACTCTCATGATTCCCCGCTGGCTATGGATCTCGATGGGTTTGCGAAGTGGGTCGACGAGAGATCGGTACCACCGAGCAGCTTCGTCGTATCCATGGAATCCATACCTCACAGCCGTCGTGATGTGCCGGGAACTCAAGCTGATATTCCGTTCATCGTTGAAAATGCAAAGGTCGATTTGAAAATTTTGTCCTGTCTCGAATCCAAACTCGCTCGACTATATCCCTCCGTGCCAGAGACGGGGCTATTCGTCTCATTCGACCAGGGTTCGCTTAAAATGGAGTCGGATGTCTCAATGCATCTCGTGCGGCTTTTGTCGAACAGTCTAGATATGGGTGTGGATTCTGATCTCGACTTGACGGCTGAACCAAGATACGAATATACACCTCAATATACCAACTCTTCGTACCTGTCACTCGCAGATATCGATGTCCTCATCCTTGATTATGACCTCCGTTACCCACTCTTTGCCGCATCCGCGCAGCCGAATTTCAATCTACATTACGCGCCCGTGCTTTACGATCTCGCGGATCGCCTGTCCGACAACCTAGGTCCATTCCTAGGTGTGCACTGGAGAATGGAAAACGTGCCCATGCAGAATCTAGCATGGTGTGCGGCATCGCTGGTCGATACCCTCCGTGCATACCTCCAGGACGATGTCACGGGGAAGAACGTGCGGCATGTGTGGCTCGCCACTGACCATCCGCGTTCTATCAGCACGTTCATGGATGGTGTGCGTTTTCCTGTGGACGACGACTGGGTGTCGAATGATATTGAAGGCTGGAGGGATGAAAGCCCCTTCCAGAATTATGGCCCCCTGAGAAAATCGAGCACGTTCAAGGCTCTCTCGTCTGAACACGACGCCGCAATCGAGATACTCGTTGAGGCGTTCCGACCCGGGGGAGACCTGGAGGCATGGAAGCTCACGGACCTTGCGGAACAGCTGCGCCGTTATCCGTACGTCGAAGGCAAGTTCGACGTGAACGAAGCATTGTTGGGTGATTCTGGAGTGTTGGGGATTCTAGATAAATTAGTGGTTGTGCAAGCGAAGGTGTTCGTCAGTGGTTCCACAGACTGCAGCAAAACCAGGTTTGTATCACACCTCTATTGACGATGTGTTTGGAGCTCATGAGGGCCTTTAGCTCTTTTTCAAAACAAGTCATCGAGGCGCGCCAAGAGTCGTTGGAAGGAGAACGAGGGAAGGGGGCTATCCACAATGTCGTCGAATATTTTGGTACATAGTGATGTACACGTCTGGAGTCCATCATATTGCAGATGAAGCGAAATTGATAGCATATAGCATAGAGTAAACATGCGACATGCTCATACAGACATTTTTCGAGGGGATGGAAAACAAAGTGACTGCGGGCTCAAACGTGAAATCAGTCCTGATGATCATTGGACAAGATTCACTCCCAAGGTCCACCCCGACCGACACCAGCAAAGGATGCCCTGAAGTCGCCGGGTGTGCCACCCTCCTTCCTCCGGTAGCCCTCCTGGTCACCGCGAGGTGGACGTGGGGCCGCGCTTTCGCCGGGGCGAACAGTAGCTGGGCGTGGGGGACGAGCCGCACGCTTGTGCGTCGCAGGGACGATCTCGTTAGGGAGGTGCAGCCTACGAAACCACATGAGCGTACATCGCACGGAACCCCAAACCGACGACATACCACTCGCGGAGGTATTCCACGCCCTCGGGCGTGAGCACGTAGTAGTACCACTGCCACGAGAACTGAGTCTTGACGAGCCCTTTCGAGGTCAGACTCTGCATCGCCTTGATGACTTCGAGGTTGGGCACCTCGAGGTCTTCATGTTTTGGCGCGTTGTAGTCCTTCTTGGCGACGAGAACGCCCTCTGTATCCACGTTCGTGTGACGGTAAACGTGCAGTGTACGGCAAGACGACAATCAAGTCAGCGCTAGGAACCTTGCAGAGGGGGGGCAACACGAACCCTTGAAGAGGTTTTCGTAAATGAGACGCTTGTTCTGCTTGGAAATAAGCATGCTGGGCTAAACGAGTTCTTGCGTCGAGAGCTGCCAGTCCGGATCGATTGTCAACGCGAGGATGATGCATGAAACTGGATCGACGACGTACCGCGAAACTTTAGGTTCGCACTGACTCTGAGCTGGGAGGCGAATATCAGCAAGATCATCCGAGTGTACGCTGGGCCATCCACCACCCGAGGACTTTTCCATCACGTATAGGTTCTCTAGGAAGGGATAGGTGATATTAACGGTACTCACAGTGGATTTGAACGGAGAGAGGAGCTTGAAACGGGCCTTGACGTCGAGCGGGACGATGAACTCAACCCACAGCACTACCTTTCGATGAGTAGAGGCGGAGTCTAAAAAAACGCCATATTAGGTATATGACCCTTTCAACGGCGACCCCTTCATCAACTGATGCCCTGTCGATCAAGTTGCTCTCGATACTCACTAGCTCGTGTTGGCAACTGCTCCGCACTTTTTCGATGTCCGGATAAAGCAAACACAGACATAAAGACTCCAAAGTGGTAAAGTCTTTCAGCTGGCAAGATATCCGCACTGGTACCAGCTACTTAAAATAAAATAACACTGTAACGGCAAGACAAATTCGGCCAGTATGCAAATCAAAACAGCCGAGAAATAGCAACGTTTGGGTGTAATTATTCTAAAGGATCTCAGCCTCTCTCAGCCCCGGTAAGTCATCCAACGTCGAAAACCAACCGTTGGCCCCATTTCTGCGTTGTGCGGCATCAGCGCGCTACGGAATCAACCAAGGATTCAGGATGGATACAACTTCGTCAATTACTGCCACTTACGCACCTTTGTGGACGCTGAATTCCTGCCGACCCCGCCGCCATCGAGCTAAGATCGTCGTTGACCCAAACCGGATAAGGAGTTATTTCATGCTGCACCGCGTACCGAGGGGTATCAAGCATTCCAGGGAATAGAACCTGCTGCACCGGTATCGTATTCATACCATGAATCTTCGATGTTTTCAGGTTCGTGCTGAAGAGATCACTGTCGCATTCACCAGAGGAAGCAAAAGTACACTTACCAGGTACGTAGATTGAAATCAGCAGGATCAGACGATACGAGGTCCCGAACGAGCAGCAGACCACTTCCATGCGTCCAGCGACTCTGAATGTTGGGGATGGCTGAGGTACTGTTCAACGAACTCGTTGCGATTCCCTTCTGACCGACTACCCTAAGCATGGGTCCTCTGTTCGTACACTCGGCGATGGATGAAACCCTTCGTAACGTATTTTTACTCGGTGCTTGTTTGAACATGCGGAACGCATCTACCACTTCTGGCATCGCTGTCCAGTTGGGCGGACATGGCTTCGTTACTGGTTTCTTCTCGGGTACTACGACCGGGCTGGTGACAGATCGACGATGGTCACGATTACTTTCGTCTCGCAATTGAGAAACCGAGGGTTGTACTCTCGGCTTTGATATCCTTTGTGGTGCATGGATTGATGCGAAGAGGTCTTGCCTACGTTTAGATGTGTTCTCGGTGATCATACACGTATCTCCCTTCCTTTCGTCGGGTCTCACCGAAGATACGGAGCAAGTCATAAGTGGAGGCGTCTCGTACAGGACAGGGGTTTGATCAGCGTGGCTATTGGTTCGCGGAATTCGCAAGGATTTTGACGGCGCGTGCATAGAGCCCGAGAGCATGCGTTCTGGAGGAGGTTTTGATATCGTGCTTGGATGGTCCCTAGGTATAGTATCGGCTTCGTAGCTCTTCTCGTGGTCCAATTCACCAGTGTTCTCTTCAGATATCATCGCCAATTTGTATGTGTCCTCCGATAATGTTAATAGCCCAGACGATTTCATCGTCGGTAACCCGGTCGCTAAAGCGCTAGAGCGAGCGACTGACTGACCAGTGGGGGTAATAGTCATGCTGTCGGATTTCTCGGCGGTCACGAAATCATCTTGGTCTTCCATGCTAGACTCCTTGGGGGATTTTGAGATGGCGGGGTGTATTCTGGTATTCGTTGCATCAGGGACACTGACCGGGACCTCTGGCCCTTGAACCTCATTCCGAAGAGATATTTCCACATCTTCCCCAATTGAGTGGTATCGAGAAGTCTCGTACAAAATTTCAGCCCTGTTCGTTCCAGGAACCTCTATCGCTGCACTTGGACTGATGTTGGTGGTGTTGGTCACTGGCATGCCAATCTCGGTGACTGTTGTCGAAGCTGACAACACGATCTCCAGCGTTTGAACGTCGCGAAGGGGTGGCTCGCTATCGACCACCGGAGAACCAGCCGAATTTGAGCCTTCGACAGACGGACTCGACAGGCAGGATACATCCTCACGAGAAGAATCGATATCCAACGGTTTGCAATCTACTGGCTTGTCGTTCAGGGTTCCCACCCAGTCGAACCCGTGTCCCGCATCAGGAAATCCCTGGTCCAGTTCCACTGTTTCCAGTGGTGTCAAGCTTTGTTCCTCCACTGCTTCGATGATGCAGTTCATATTGATAACCACGGCAGGTGTGGTCGGAGAAAGTATTGGAAGGGGCGAACGTGTTGCGATGTCTTCGATCAGCGCCACGGAAACCATTTCCACAATTTGTATGTCTTCACGTGTTGCCACCAGCGAGGGGAGATTGACGATCGGCTTCCTGGTTAAGGAAGGTGACAAAGATTCTGCGAGCACAACATTGTTCTCTTCGACTTGTTCTTCACTGGGCATTACTGGAAGGACTGTCTTGGTCACCAGCTCTGGCGATGTCGCATCCTGTCTGTCCATTGAGGGGTCGAAAGGCACTACAGGGATATGTAAAGCTGTGACGCCATCGTCTTCGAGTTGGCTTCCAAGGTTCCAAGCGCAGGTATATTCGTCTGGGTGAGCAGGGCTCGAGGATACTTTCCAACAATTCGCTACACCTTCGTCGTCGCCAATGGCGAATCGTACATTTTTCACTAGAGTTGGCATGTCTTGCGATCCGTCGGGTGAGCTTGTCGCGCTCATGATCTCTGATGGAGTTTCTGATTCGTCGGGACCATAGCCATTGACAAGACTCCACGGGCTGAAAGCTACATCCTGTTCCGAATCCTCTCGCTCCCTAGGGCTGTCCGTGCGGTCTTGGCGGCCGTCGTTGACCCCAGTTTCCAGAAACGCCATTGGTTCGAATTCGTCTCGCTCATCGACATTGTGATCGCTCGGCGCTGCAACAAAGGTATGCGGTCTAGGTATTGGATGGGCGAGAGTATCATTCTTGACGGATCGCAAAGGTTTGTTCGTGCCCTCCACAAGGACAGGAGAAGTCTCCAGCTGCTGGTCAGGAATCCGGTTTACGAAAAGCTGGGAATGATCATCGGCAAACTCAGAAGCAACTTGCGATCCAAATCCGATGCCGTCTTGTGCTTCGGAAATCCCACCCTGGTGTTCGCCCTGATGGGAAACCGTTTGCGTAGACAGCGCCTCAAATTCCATCGTAATGGAGCTCTCGCCGTCGAAAAGCAGAGATCGCATGAAGTCCTGAGGTTCTCCGCCATCGGATGTTGCGTCTAGGCTGTTACGCATCTTCAAGTTTGCTAATTCGAGATTCGACCATAAGCCAACGTCGGCGCTCGCTTCATGATCCTCAACAAGATTAACCGGGACGGCTTCTCCATCCACCTGTGTAAGTACGATACGTGGGATCGGTGGGCGGGCTGATTTGTAGCCAAGTCGTCGAAGGTGTCTGTAGAGACACGGGACAACCTTGCGCACGCCGTATCGAAGAAGGTACCAGGGAGCCATCCACAAACTTGTGTGAAGAAACTGGGAGCAATCTAGTAGCTCTGTGGGGTTTAGCGACTCGTAACCCAACACATCCTCAAACCAGTGATGGAAAAGGGTCGGTATCTCGTCCTACGGTCAGCGTTCATGTGTTGGGTAGGAACGATGTGCGTACCATCAGGAGCATATACAAATGCAGCAGCGACTGAGTGTAGACGATACCAACCAGGACAGGACAAAAGCTGAGCCCGCGAGCCCCATAGGGAGCCATGACAGTTTGTGCATCGTCGTCCTGCTCGGCACCGAGTCAGATACTTTGTGAGAGCGCTGAGCAACTTACCCCAACTGACGCCGACGGTGACGTTTGAGGCTTGATCTCGTGTGGAACTGCGGATCGCCAAACAAGGATATCCGGGACCACATAGGAATGTGGTGATGTTTCCGCTGAAGAAGCATCAGTCGAATCATAGTCTGAATGATCGGCACTACAAAACGGTTTCGTTGTCAAGGGTGTTTGAAGGATTGTCGGAACAGGACATATTCTTGCTGCGAGGTCCACGGAATTGCTATAGTCTGACGGATCGCGAATTCGCGGTACATGAACGAAGGGTGAGAACGTGGAGCTGTCTTCGATGAGCTCCGGGAAAACGGTCGACAACCTGAGAGGTTGCGGTACATAGTTCCAGAAGAAATGTTGCAAGGCCTCGAGGAAGGCAAGCCAGTGCGCAAAAAGTAGCCTCAAAGAGATATTTGCCATCATTAGGCGGATTAAAAAGGTATGAAGGTATGAGTAAACCAAGAAAGGACGCGGTGTAATATATGAGGTTGAAAACACAGTGGAACGAGCGAGTTTATATAATTATGACGTGGAGCGCGTCGTCGTCACGTGAATAAAAATCAACTTTCCTAGAGTCGACAGTTTTGTTCTACAATAAAGGTTCAGACAGTGAAGCACAAAGAAGGAAAGTACCACAAGGCGGAAGATCGCTGATGGGTCATGGGGCCAGCTACGATTACCAAGGGCTTCGCGAGCGCTAAGATATGTATATTACATACTACTGGTACCCCCCTAGCAAAAGTACGAATTGTAGACACCTCTATTGGTTGTCGATGCTTCATATGTAGATAAGGATACAATGATATATTGACTTCAGACGTACGATTCTCCGAGCCAAATGGTCCCAAGCAAAACGTCCTTCTGAATGTGAGGAGCAAGGACGAGAACAATTTTAGTGAGTATCATAATCATCTCGTGGTATCGACATCCGATCTTGGAGCTTCTTTACACTGACAGTTTCGAAGATGATTTCCGTGTTTCTTGTACAGGTCTTTACAACTGCTTGTCAGCGAAACAACTCATGTGGCATTGTTGATGAATACGGACCTCTTCTCTCGAATCGAATGGTAAGAAATTATCCTGTTTTGTAATGTTTTAAACAGTCAGCTCATGTATGCAGCAAGCATGGCATCACGAGCCGCGTAAGGGAACTTTTGCTAACCTGACGTTCAACGTGACGAGACCCATCAACCACGCAGAACTCAAGATTATTTGAATCCCGTGTTCTTGATATCAAAGTGGATAATAACGAATTGGTGTAGAACTTTGCCAGCGGTAGGACGAAAACTAGATGCCTGGTGCATGTGGATTAGCGAGTACGACAAGGGAAACAAAGGATCACGGACATCCCGTTGGTCTGAGATGCATAAGTATGTTGGCGCCTCCATGTAAATGACAGATACTTACTAGGGCTAGATATACCGAAAGGTCAGCGATCGTCCATATTGCTGTCAGCAATCCCGTATGAAGGGTAACTGAGGAAAGCATTAAATTGGGAAGTATCCGGCGAGGGAAACACTCAACGTCGTATGATCTTCTTGATCACATGGTCAGTGTCAACGAAACCCGTGCGGTACTCCCTCTACAAAGTTCGTTATTTGCCACCGAGGGACTACGGACAACATACCAGAGACAGAACAAGAGAGGTTGTGATGAGAAGATTATCCGCCGCGGACGCAGAAAGCCACATGATGACAATAGACTCGAATCTATGAAACTCCGTGAACGTAGGCACAAGGTTGACTGCGATCGCTGTGCCGATGCCGCATACTGTAGAGGGGAAAATGTTTCGAATGTTTGAAACAGGCAGCGATTACTTACGCATCCCGGCTATCGCGAGGACGACGATCCCAAGGATCAGCAGTCTGCTTTGCCTGAGAATCTTGATCCTCCAAGCAAAAAAGAGTTGTACTAGAGCCGAGGTAATGCCCTGTTTGAAGACTCAAAACCACATGAAAGCACGCAACATTCGTTACCCACAGTCGTACCAGGAACTTGAAACGTCAACAAAGTCAATACGTGCCAACAAAAAAGAATACTAAAAGAGTGTTACCCGTTGAAAAGACTGCGTGCATAATCTGTCAATCATCGCAAACATTAATTGTGATGGGCAGCTTACGCCAATTTGCCGTCAACAACACGCTCGAATCTCCTAAAATGATGGGTAAGGAAGCGCCTCACGCAACACAGAACGGCCGTGCTCACCAAAATGGATGATCAGGGTGTTGTAAATGTATACAAACTCCAAAACCACGTTGAGGGTGTCCAAAGTAACTAAAGATGCGACCTGACGAGCTGTAAGGATGAGAGACATGTCACGCGAAAGATGGGTCGCACAAAGAGCTTGAGCCAACAACCGTCGCTGTGACAGAAAAATCATGTTACACGCCACCAGGTCATCAGCGATTCAGCTGGAACAAGCACACCTCTTATAGCATGAAAAATAAACGAGTGATTGAGTGACCACTACACCATACAGGATGGTATCTAGCACAAACCCCATGAGCATGGGTCCCAACCTGCGAAGTGGCGGACGCGATGTTAGCCGAACATCACTCAGCACTGGCAGGCTAAGTGAGACGTACGAGACACCCGCTGAGGAGACCATGTCGTGCGGATATCCACACTGAGTGCCAGCGGTGAAAACACCCAGTCGAGTTGGTCGCAGTGGGGATTACGCAGGAGACGGGGATAACAGGGATAACACATTGCGCAGGCCCACAGTTCCTTTAATCTACTAACCCGGTTACGCCTTGTACGTCCTCAGGGTTTAACGTTAAGCCGGCTGGCAAGTATTTAGCCCACGCTGCAGGAAACCTTACGGAATGCTCCATCATGGCGAGCTGTGGTTTTCGGACAGGATACTTACTTGTCGTCAGGCCATCTGACTCATCGATAAATCTGGGTCGATCATATGCATGATGGACAACTTGAAGACCATTGATTGCTGATATTCAGGAATGATACCTTGTTGTTGGTGCAAATGCTCGTGCCCCTTTCCCGGCACGAAGTGATAGCCGTGCTGCAGGACATGGACAATGTTGTGACAAACCAAAGAGTCGCCTCCGAACGGTTGGCCAGCAAATTCATCCAAAACTCCAGAAGGCAACCTCCACTCGCAACGAATCTGTCGCCACCAGATTCATTCAGAATCAGTGCAATTTTTATTCTTTCATTTTCATCTAGAATTTATATCATGGTAGACCCTTGTAACAAAGTTCTTAATGCTTGCCTTGTCTACAGATTGGCAGTCGCTAACTCGGGTTCGAGGAGATATCGACGAAGTCTTGGCCGCAACCCCACACGCCATACTTGTACCATAGATAAAGGCAGTATACGATGCACCCTCGGTGCTTCACCCGTTTTTCCAAGTTCAAAGTTTTCGTCGCACCGACCTTCGAATTCGTGCTTCTTCGAGACGGAGTCTATGACAAGCCGACGGCGACCAATCCTTAGTACTTACGAACCCCCATTGGGTCACGGTCCCCACAAACGCCGGTCATTACGCCGCCAAACGCGTGGAAATTAAAAACAGCCACAACGAGGCGAATTACATTTGCCGACTCCGATGCCTTTCAAGATCGTTTTTCCATTCGACCACCTCACCACAGGAATCATCCAAACGTATCATCTTCCCTCCAGTTTCGACGCTCATCCGCGAAAACCACGCGGTATACTTGGTCTTGGCGACGGCATGATGCGTCACGCAGACCCAGACGATGCCCTTGCTCGAGAAAATCTCCCCCCACGTGTCCTTGCAGCCTTCGGCACATGGACGACTGAGATCGAGAAGGCGCATGAATGTGCGCCAGACGAGACGAGGAAGGTAATGGCGCAACGGTGGATCTAGCCCTGTTCATCATCGAAACAATTGTACGGTATGTAAGTTGGAAGCGCGACACAACCTCTGACTTGAGAACCCACAGACAATGTCCGTCGCATTATCGGGGATTAATGTTCCCAATGCCCGATAATCTCCATCGATAATCCAGCCTCGGGTATTGTGCGCCATCAAGGCGCTAACTTTTTCTTTGAATTCATCGTCCTGCGTACGTTGCCATCCAGGTTTCCAGAAGAGTCCATCGAGGAAAATGTGAGGAACATTCAATTTCGCCGAAAGGTAGGCACCGAGAGTGGACTAGGTGGCATATACCTTGGAGAGTTTCAGGAGGATTTTGCGAGACTCACCTTGCCCGTCCCTAAGAGCTCTCCTTCAAGGCCGCTGAAACATGGAAAACTCATGCGGATCTGACATACCGCTGTTTCCTACCAACTGTATCCTATAAGTTCCATTCCCGTCACCGAGAAGAGGCGGGTCAAAAATTGGCATGATGGTCGAGGACAATTTGGATGTGTGCCAGCTGAGCACACGAGGGAGTGTATATCAGGCAGTGCAATACCGCATCAGAATGACTCGTCTCATGTTGCGGTGCCGCAACACCGCCCGATGACTTCCGCACGCTTACGCTTACTCAAAACATAAAACCTAAACGTACTATAACCATTAGCGGATAGCAAATTCTCGTATTGCTACATAAAGATTAAGCAGTGAACATTACAGAGATGGATATTATTACGCACAATTTAAGTAATGGCCCATCTACAAAATTATGAAACCTCTTCCATGTCGTCGTCGTCGTCATCGTCGTCTTCCTCGTCGTAATCCTCCATTGCCACATCACCATTTGCCCCAGAGCTCGGCCCAGGAACGTTTTCTGCTTTGACCTAGAATAACAGATAGCTCAGCATGGGAACAAAAATTTTGTGCAACATCACACCGACCCCTTCCCTGGCAAAGATTTCCGAAAGCTCCCACATGCCGTTGTGCTCACCACTACGATGGAGTGTGGCGATTTCATTCAGCACTTCTTTAAGATAAACTTCGGGTTGTTGAGTCCGCTCCCTTAGAGGCTTAAAATTCCAACGCGGTTGTTCGCGGAAAAGTTGGAACAATAAATCCAACAGCTGATTCCGCGGCAAACGAGCCATGCGCTCGAAGTTGCCTTTGACAGGTTTTGGTTTGGTTTTCTGATCAAAATCGTAAGTTGGTTTCCCATGCAATGAAAACGGACGCTGACAATCATATCAGCAAACGAGCCACTGGCCACACCGCTGCTCAATCTGTTGATTCCGCCACGGCCACCGGTGAGGCCCGCCTCTTCAATCATGCGAATTTGTCTTCGTGGGGTGTTATATGCCCGACTTCTCTCCCGCATTTGTCGCCTGTACGATTCGTTGAAGAGCGGCCTCAAACTACACTCGTGCTTGATGCGACCCGTCAATATCGTTGTCCGTGCACGAGGATTATACGTATGCGCTGCGGCTGTCCCTGGGGCAGGAGGAACGGGGTCTTTCGGACGTTCGGCAACGACGAGTTGATTTTCCACGGCTTCGTTCACCATCTCCAGCTCGTATCTATCCACATGGACACCGTTCTCACCAGCAGGAATGTATGCGGCGTCCGGGGGAAACGAAGGCAGATCTGCTGGGCGAGCGATTGGGTCATTCGGGTCAGGAGGCAGAAAGAGGAATATGCGTGGCGACCGTCCCGAGGAGCCGACAGCATTTTGATAGATACGTATCGTGGCAAGGTGAACGTCCTCCTTATCAATAGCTGCCCATCGTGCCATCAAGTGTTTAGGTATCTTTCAAAAATGAACGTAAGACGCGTGGTAAGAGAACGAGTCTTCGAATATGCACAGTACGGGGCTCGTCTCTGTGCCCATGTTTAAGCTGAATTAGACTGATGCTCACCTTGACCAACCAAACTCTTCCGTTCCCTCTGTCCAACATAAGCTCCTCGTCGGGATCAGGTTGTGTATCCTCCTCGTGGGGTGCATCTGCTTCAAATCGCTTCTTGTCATCCTCCACAGTCAAATCGTCCATGTCGCACTGCTAGCAACAATGTTTGAAAGGAAGCGTTGGTTTCTGGCAGTGTGCGCGGTTTCGTGTGTTGTTTGGTCTCGAGGTAAACAACCGCACTGTATTACATAACACTACATACAGGGACCTTCCAGTGAGATCAGCATCCTTGATCTACAGTACTCGGGTTCGAAAGTCTGCCGATTTCCCTGGCGCACATCCGTGCTCGATAAGTAAGATTATCAATCTCAATCTTCGCATAATTTGAGTCTCCAGACCTTCCACGCAAAGTGAATATTGGGAAACATAACAGTCACTCATAAGAGTCATAACTCTCAGGCTGCTCGTGTCAAAGGTATTCAATTCCTTGTCCCTCGTGGTTGTACAGGTCTGTTTCTGTATTCGCCAGGCTCTTTCGAATTGCAATGATCAGCTCATGCAATACCATCCTTCACCGCTAGCCAAGAGGGTCTGGAACTGATGTCCTTCCACCATCTACCACGAATGGCTCAGGACAGTCAACGGCGTATAAGTTTAATCCCCATACCTGCTGACATTAGGTCGGCTAGAGAACTCGTCGATTTTAACGCCATCACTAAGGAGGACAGAACCGTAGGGCAAGTGGAAGATATCCGCAAGGGTGATTTCCTGAGCGACGAAAAGTCACAGGTTAGTGGATGTATACTTTGAAAAAATGTATCGCAACACGAGCCTCTCCGGCAAGATACTTTTGTTTTGAGAGAATGACTTCGTAGCCGTCGAGCTTGGCCTTGAGCTGATCGTGGAGCGACTTGACGCGCGCTTCGTCCGTCTTTCCACCGAACCAACTGTTGATATTGCCTCAGACCAGAGTCGTCTGCGACGCGAAATCCAAGACGTACGTGGTGAACAAGGCTTCCCAAGCGATACCGGACACGAAAGGGTTGTAGTTGAATGCCTCGATGGATACGGCCTGCTCGAATAGCGCTACTTTCTTGATGTCAGTGGGGATCAAAGCGGTGCCTTGCGAGGCATATTTGGTCGCAATGTATCGAGAGATCGCCCGGGATTCGAAGAGAATGAAACCATCATCGTCCTGTCATCGAAATCAGCGATCATGGTATTTCTATATTTTCGTTGTGCGTACGATGTATGGGACTTGTCCAAATGGCTGGTGGGCAACGAAGCCGGGGGTCTTGTGTTCACCCTTGGCAATGTCCACCAGATGGAACTCAAAGGGCACGTTCTTTTCCTTGAGGACGGCTGCCACAGTAAGTGTGCAAGTAGAGTTCGGATGACCGTACAACTTCAAGACCATTCTGTAATCTGTTGTGGGTGTGGAGAGAAGAATGGATGATATGCAATCTGACCGCACTTCGCCCTTTATCGCAATCGTGAGACAATTTTTCTGCCGATGATTTGTGATCAGGGGATGGGGGAGCTCCATGACATGGGAAGGATCAGCTGCCAGACATATGTAATACCGACGTCGGAGAAGCCATGATTCAGGCCAAAGACGACCCAGTGAACGGAACACCGAGAAGAGTAGAGCGCGAAGAAGAAGAAACGGTTGATAGTTGCAACTTCTACTCGTCGTATTTGTGAGATTCACCTCTGACGACGTGCGGACTTACTAATGAAGTCAAACCTGGCTGCGGCACATACAGTACTGTATGAGTGTCACCTTGGGGATGCAGCGCTATCCCAATTTGAAACTCCGCACGTGGGTCACGCTCAGGGGACAGATGTCACCAAATATTAGGGCCCATGTTCGAAACAAATGTCTATATAGAAATTGGTCCAGGTTCTTTGGTTTTGTTCTCAGATCACAGAAAAAGGGAGATTTTCCATGGAGAATACATAACTTACATGAGGACAGTCAAGAAACACGTTTCCCGATGTGACAATGATCGCTTTAATTAGTTGATGACTAAGCCACACATCGACGCGTCTGCAGGCAGCGTGTGGGTGCGGCATGCAAAGAGCGACCGCTGGAGATAAACAACACAATGCAAACTAGAAGAGTCAGTTTGCAAAGATTCACGCCAGCTGCTTCGAAGACATCACCGAGAACCTGACCATCTCCTTGGTCCTCCTGGAAAACGCGCTCAGGTATGTCTCCTCCCTCAACCCCACACCCACTCCTCGTCGACGTTCAGTACTATTCCGAAGGACCTCCCAGATGACTGACAGACCAGCTCATGCACCCACCTTCGCCCACAAAAGTGGGTCTCGCTCCCACCCCTTTTTTTCCTTCCATGCAATTCTTCCGGCTCACTGCCCCACCCGCGTGCTCTATGCCTCGCCCACCGACCCAGTCCAAACCCGAATGGATCCGGATCATCGCACCGGAAGCGCAGCTTGTTCATCTCCAGGTCGAACAAGATCTCGTTGACTACCGCGCAGCGCTCTGCTTGGAGATCCTCCGTAGTGCGCGGCGCGCGCCACCAACAAGACTTTAGGACCATCCAGAAGCTCGAGGCGAGGTATCATCGCTTTTGTTACCCTCTAGGTCGAGATTGGTATACCTCGCTCGATCGTCGACCTGATTCGTCAAGTCATTCAGTCAGGAAACAGATCCTCGGACGATGTCCTCGTGGACGCCGTTAAGGATGCCTCGAATGACGATACCACCCTCTTGGCTAGGCTCAAACCCATCATCGCGGACGAACGTACCCCCGAACACTACCAGTCGGCTCTCAACTTGACGTTGAGCATTCGCGAGGAACCCAGAAGAAGAGGTCGAAACTTCCAAGATCATCAATCTCAAACTTTGCATACTTTGAATCTCCGTGCAAAGTGATATTGGGAACACAGCAGACTCGTGTCGAAGCTATTCAAGCGAAAAATTCCTTGTTCGCCGTGGTTGTAAAGATCTACACTTCAAGATACGGTACAGCGCTCTTTCTGTATTCACCAGTCTCTTTCGAATTGCAATGATCAGCTCATACAATACCACCCTTGACGGCCTGCCAAGAAGGTCTGGAACTGATGTCCTTCCACCATCTATCACGAATGGCTCAGAACAGTCAACAGTGCATAAGTTTAATCATCATACCTGCTGACATTAGGTCGGCTAGAGAACTCGTCGATCTTGATGCCATCGCTAAGGAGAAGAGAACCGTAGGGCAAGTGGAAGATATCCGCAAGGGTGATTTCCTGAGCGACGAAAAGTTACAGGTTAGTGGGTGTATACTTTGAAAAATGTATCGCAACACGAACCTCTCCGGCAAGATACTTTTGTTTTGAGAGAATGACTTCGTAGCCGTCGAGCTTGGCCTTGAGCTGATCGTGGAGCGACTTGACGCGAGCTTCGTCCGTCTTTCCACCGAACCACCTGTGGATATTGCCTCAGACCAGAGTCGTCTGCGACGCGAAATCCAACACGCACGAAGTGAACAAAACTTCCCAAGCGATACCGGATACGAAAGGGTTGTAGTTGAATGCCTCGATGGACACGGCCTGCTCGAATAGCGCTACTTTCTTGATGTCAGTGGGGATCAAAGCGGTGCCTTGCGAGGCATATTTGGTCGCAATGTATCGAGAGATCGCCCGGGATTCGAAGAGGATGAAACCATCATCGTCCTGTCATCGACGTCAGCGATCATGGCGTTTCGATATTGTCGTCGTTACAGTACGTACGATGTATGGGACTTGTCCAAATGGCTGGTGAGCAAGGAAGCCAGGGGCCTTGTGTTCACCCTTGGCGACGTCCACCAGATGGAACTCAAAAGGCACGTTCTTTTCCTTGAGGACGGCTGCCACGCAAAGCGTGCAAGTAGAGGTGGGATAACCGTACAATTTCAAGACCATTCTGTATTCTGTTGTGGGTGTGGAGAGGAATGTGCAAACTGACCGCCATTCGTCCCCTTTTTATCGCAACAGTGTGAGACGATTTTTCTGCGGATGGTTATTGAATGTCCTCAAGTCAGGACAGGAGGTGGGAAGCTCCAGGGTATGGAAAGGAGCAGCTGACAGACATGATACCGATGTCAGAGAAGACGACACTGTGAACGGGATACCAAGAAGAGCAAGGCACCAAGAAGAAGCGATCGATAATGGCAGCTTTTGCGCATCGTGCATCACATTTGTGAGATTCACCCAACGGTGGATGGAAAATATATCTCATGCGGCATCGGATGCGATATGTAGCGGGTCGAACCGCCCTGAACGTGGTCATGGTGCATCAGGCCACTATCCACTTCATATGATCAGAAAAGGTCGTGAGACGTCCACGGCCTGGTGACGTCTGCAAAAGTGGTGGGAGCGAGGTTCTCACCGCTCAAAGGCTGTTAGAAATCAACGCACTCGCCAAACAACGCGTCTCGAGCTGCGGCGGTTAAACGCGAGTGAAATTTCTTTTCGCAGCCATCAACGCTAGCTTCTCTGCGGTTCGAGGATCTCAGAGAGGCATTCCCGCCTCGCACAAGGAGTGAGGGTAAGTGCAGCTGTATTGTGGGGTTGGGCGAAAAGAAGTACAGGTCCAGAGAAAATAGATGCGACTACAAGCCACTCGAGACAAGGATGGATTCGGTGTGAGCCCAAGATGAAGAGGATCTGCAAAGGATTGATGCGGGCTCTATGGATGCTAAAGTGGAGGCAGACCACAGGATGATCCCAACCATACGAAGCCAATCACACCATGCACAGCTTTGGTGGCTTCCTGCGGGCTTATAAAAACGCCGCCCTGATTCAATCAGGGTTTCTTTTGCCAGACCTATGTAAGTAAGGCCATTCTTCCTCCCTTGGCCGTGTAGTATTTTCTACCGGGACTGACCCTGACCGTGCGGCGACAAGACTGTAAAGGCAAGCGTTTCCGCGCCGCTCGACGAGCTTTTTGCCAGGAAATACTTAATTTCCTGTAACGTTTTCCTAAACGTTGATGTGGGTACCCACCATCGCCGTTAACGAGGACTCAGTGGGGGGAACGACACACTTGGTATGGCTATAGTAAGTGCGAGTAGCTAAATTGGGCAATTCTGAATCGAGTCCGTCGTCCGCCTCAGCACCGAGCACCTCAACTGGGCCCACATATCCTGTGCCTCATAGCCCGTGGATCGAATCTCGAGGCGTGATAGGCACAGGTGAACTAAATGATGACATCCAAGCCCCTCGTTGTGTCCGCACTGTGACGCGCCCATGACCCCAGCCTCCCTTATCCTTGATCGCAGCCGACATCAAGAGCACTCTCCACCCAACTATGAATTGCTAGGAGCACTGGTACGAACACAGCGTTGGTGAGTTCATTTACCAAACGAGACCCCGGTCAGAGTGTATAAAACGGATCCGGGTTTGGACGCTCGTCGCGAGTCCATCCAAGCCCCACTTTTGCATCTTTATCTCGTCATGGTTCTCAAAATTCATGGTCATGCTGTCGCACCTCTCGTCAGACTAGTAGCCGAAGTGTGCAAAGAGAAGGAGATACCGTATGAGGTCGTCAACGTCGCCGTGTACAAGGGGGAGCACAAGA
>JBBPNO010000229.1:0-36668 GCA_038090915.1 Boletus eberwhitei
GAGGGTGATGGGTATCAACTGTATAGCTCAATGGTAGCACTGCATGTTAATTTTTTAGGTTTGTGCTTGTTTATATTTCAATATGGAGTGTTTGTCAGAACATCAGGTGCAGTATGTTACAGTATGTTGGAAATGTAGCTACTAGTAGGTTGTTGTGACATGGTGACTAACACTGGTAACACAGCCAGTGGATATTGAGATACTCATGGGTGCCACTACCAACACTCACCATGGTGGATATAGGTATTAGTGTAGGTATGTAAAGGTCATACCCACACCCACATCCACAAGGTACCCACACCCATGACCCTGCTGGGTATCTGATATCCATGCACTGGCCTAGCGATAGCATAGTTGGAGGCATCAGTTTCTACAATCATCAGAGCATCGAGAGCCCAATGGATAAGGATGGAAGTGATAGTGAAGTTGTCCTTTAATTTATGGAAGGCAGATTGACAGTCATCTTCAAAAAGTCAAGAAATACCTTTGCAGGTCAAGTAGGTCAAAGCAATGATGATGTTGGAGTAGTTGGTGATAAAACACTGGTAGAAGTTGGTGAGTCCAAGGAAGAATTGAATATTCTTGATTTTTCAAGATTTAGGCCAATCTTGCACAGCCTGGACTTTGTCCAAAGACATTGTCAGGCCAGAAGGTATGATGATGTAGCTGAGGTACTTGGTGGAATCTGTGGACCATTTGCATTTCTTGGGTTTTGCATAAAGCCCATGTTTGTGGAGTTGTTAGAGGACCTCCTGGACATGTTTCCTGTGAGAGGTTTTGTCTGCAGAGAAGATGAGGATGTTGTCTAGATAGATGATGACACTAACATCTAGGAGATCTGCAAAGATGGTGTTTTCAAATCATTGAAAAGCCACAGGGGTGTTGGTAAGGTTGAATGGCATTAACAGCCGCTTGTTATGTGAAGTATACAAAGGCAGCCTCAATACTAGTTATCAACCTCAGGCGATACTCATGAAGAGACCAACATCAGGGTTTTCAAGGTAAGGCTTGTCAAGGATAGTCTCAATGGACTCAAGGGTGTATCAAGTGGTAACTTATTCAAGGAGTGAGACTTAAAGTACACTTGTATTGTGTAGATCAAGAATATAGAATATGCTACTAAGATGGTGTATTTATAGCTAAGGGTTGCGAGCACAGACCAGCATAACAAGAAAGGAAATAAGCTAAAGAAGGAAAGGGGTAGAATATGGAGGAATGAAATGGAACTGGAGGGGAAACAATGGAATGCAAAGGAATATCATGAAATAAGAGATCACATGTTATTATGAGAGAAATGACAAAGGAGGTAGTAAGTCCAACTAGAGATATAGAAGAAGATTAGTGTTTGTGTTAGCAAGAAGGATGAAGCTAACATTGGAGGTAGCAGTCTGTCTCCACATACATGCATAAGAGAAGTAAGAAAAAAGGAGGATATTTGGATAAAGGAGGAAAATTGTAACATTATCCCTGTTGTACAATCGAATCCCAGATTTGATAATGATCCCACGGTCTGTGAAAGAGCTAGGTGGTAGAGGTGGATGGTTCTCTATAGATAGCAGTGGCCTGCAAGGAGAAAAGACATTCAAAAGAACAGTCACTAATGATGTGTCCTGGTGTAGAGCAAATTCCACAGTTGTGATGGGGGCAGGTACAATCAGCATGGCCCCAGTTGTGAATGTAGTCATATTGAAGAGTAAGACATTGCTGAGTTAGGTGACCAGGAGCAAATGTGCAACAGCGGGGGCAAGTGTATTCTGGGCAGTCCTCTCAATAGTGACTGAGGTGGTGACACTAAAAGCAAGTAGTGTTGGGAGTGTTTTAATGAAAGTGGTGAATCTGTGGGTGTGGAGAATGGTTAGGACATGATTTGGAAGGGTCTTGAGGGCAAAGCATAGAGGGAACTCATTCATTCCAGTGGCATGGAGGTGTTGCACCTAAGAGATTCCATGTAACAGATGGACTAGTTTATGGGTGAAGTGTTGTCATAATAGAGGGGGTCCTCTTCAAGTATAAGAAGAAGGTGGGAGATGTCTATGATGGCATTGTAGAGGAGGTGGGCAGTGTTCATAGAGAGGAACAAGGGGTATACATTGTGAGAGCGGAGGGGAGAGCTTAGGATGGATTGAAAGGAAAACGCATTAGTGGAGGTGAGGAATGACATAATGTTTTTTTTGAAAGTAGTAAAGTAGTTTCCTATTCTAAGATATTCATGAAGAGACCATTGAGCAAGAAGAGAACTACTTCATCTATAGGGCATGGTGATGTTTATAAGAAGATAGAATTGAAGTGGAGTATTGGAGGTTGATTTCAGGTTTCAGGTGTTTTCTATGGTGGAGTAGCCCTTCCATGAGGTTAGGTACAATCTCTTGGTTTTTGGGCCCTTGTGGGATAGAATGGCTTTGACCTCATACTCTTCTTTATTATTAATGACATCAGGGGGAGGTTCAGAGAACAAGGATCCATGCATGTCTATGGAGCAATAGGGAGATAAAAGAGAGGCATGGAATACATCGTGTATCTTCCAGATACAAGGGAGTTTTAATTGATAGGTGAGGGGGAATAGAATGTGGGTGATCTTGAAAGGACCTATTCATTTGGGTGCAAGTTTCCTAGAGGGGTAATGGAGATGGAGATGAGTTGCCTCAAGCCAGACCTTATCTCCAGTTTTCCAGGGGGTGAATCATTTTGTGGATCTGAATGTCATAAGCTTCTGGCTGATTCATGGGCAGATAGGGCTTCTTTTCGAGTTTCATCTAGGGATGAGAGTTTGCTTTCAAGGGTGGGGAGGAAGGTTTTGCTGAGAGGAGGATAGGAATAGGGTTCATAGCTGTACAGAAGAGAGACTGGGGATTTCTTCATGGAGCTGTGTAGCATGGAGTTGTAATGGAATTCAGCCGCAGATAAGGATTGCACTCAGCAAGAGGGGTTGTTGGCATAGAAGATACAAAGATAAGTTTCTAGTTCTTGGTTGGTCCTTTTGATCTGCCCATTGGTCTGTCGGTGGTATGCAGTGGAGAGTCATACATCATATTTGAGGAGGTGGGCAAGCTCTCTAGCAAATGTGGAGGTAAATTGTGGGCCACAGTCAGAGATGAGGATGTCATGGAGGCTGAAGCATCTGAACACTTTATCAAGGAATATTTGTGCAATTCCAGTGGTGTCAATGGTTTTAGAGCAAGGAGTGAGAATTACCCCCCTCAAAAGGCTGTGGTCTACTATAACCACGATAGAATTATGGCCTGAGGAGGCAGGGAGGTTGGTGATGAGGTCTATGGAAAGTTTTTTGAATGGGAGTGAGGTCATCAAAGGAATAGGGTTAAGGAAAGGGGCAGTGGGGTGGGTATTCACTTTGTTTTGTTGGCAGATGGCACAGCCATTGATGAAATTTTTGATAAAGGAGGTGAGGCTAGGCCACCAATAGTTGTATTCGAGGATCAATTTGGTGTGAAATATATCCATTTGGCCAGAAAGGCGCAAGGAGTGAATAGCATAGAGCAGGGCAGAATGAGAGGATGGAGAAACAAACATATGACCTTTAAAATAGAGGTGGCCATTGTCGAAGGTCCAGTCAGTCAAAGTTGTAAGGAAGAAGATGGGTGAGCCTTCTTTTAGAGCAGAGAGGACATGGAGGACAAGAGGGTCAGAGAAAGTAGAGTATGTGATGGAAGTGGATAATGCAAGGTCAAGCACATTAATGATGATAGGATCAGGGATGGTAGAGGCATCATGGTTGTTGAGGGTGGTATCAAGAGAGTCTTTGCAAGAGAGAGCATCAGCAGGTCCTACATATATGAGTGCCAGGGATGACGACCCATATAATGTCAAAGTCCTAGAGGAAGAGAGCCCAGCTGGCCTGCCAATGAGAGAGTTTCCAAGGGTCTTTGAGGTAGGATAGATTTTTGTGGTTGGTAATGACAGAGACAGGAAAGGAAGTTGTTATGCATAGCATACCAAAGGGGTCTTGATACTGAATAACTGTCCTAGGCGATACTCACAAAGAGACCGACGTCTAGGAGGTTATTGTTCGCAAGAAGAGATACTAGCGTTCTTGCTAGATCTTAACAGGGACCAGGGACTAAGGTTACTAGCAAGGCTAGTAAGGGTGGTTTCTCAAGGGCTAAGGGGATGAGACTAGATGTACGCTAGTATTGCGCAGATCGAGAATGGAGACTACAGGTGGTAGAGACCTCATATTTATAGGTAAGGGTAAGATGCATGGACCAGCGTGATAAGAGTCAAGAAAGGAAGGAAGGAGAGATCTGAAAGAATATGAGAGAATGCTATGGAAGAAAGGGATTACGTGTCGTTATGAAAGAAACGACATAGGAGAAGTTAGTCCAGTTAAAGGAGTAGGAGGAGAATGACGTTAGTATTCGCCAAGAGGAGAAAACTGACATTGGAAACTGAAGTCTGTCTCCACATTCATATATAGGAGAAGTAAGAAAAAAGAAAGATACAAGGATGAAGTAAGAAAACTGTAACAGAAGTGCCTAGGAGATAATGTTTCCATTTGATGAGGGTGAGGATGACAGCAAGAAGTTCTCTATCATAGATCTCATAGTTGTGTTCGGCAAGGAAGAATATTTTGGAGAAGTAGGCACAGGGGTGGAGATCACCATTGGGGTCCCTTTGTATAAGGACAGCACCAACAGCAAGGAGAAAAGCATTCATCATGATGAAAAATGGATGTGAGATGTCAGGAATGGAGAGTACTAAAGTGGAGGAGAAGATTTGACAGAGGATGTCAAAGGCATGTTGTTGGAGGGGGCTCCAAGTCCAGGGTTGGTCTTTTTTGATGAGGAAAGTGAGGGGGGTGACAATATTCAAGTAGTTGGGGATAAACTTCCAATAGAAGTTAGCAAAGCCAAGAAATGAGTGAATGCTCTTGACAAAGGTGGGGGGTTTCCAAGTGGTGATGGTGGAGAGTTTCATGAGATCCATTTGGACATGACCATTGCTAATGATAATGCAAGGTACTCCATGGTTAGAGTGTTGAAGGAACATTTTGATAGCTTAACAGAGATGCTGGTTTCACAGAGGCAATGGAGGACATGACATGTCCATTTGTGGTGGAGTTTCAGGGTACCAGCTGTGTGCAAGCCAAGGTCACCCATGTAGATCTTAAGCCATCTTTCTGCTATCATGTCAGTAAAGATGTGGTTCATAAAGGCTTGAAAGGTATCAGGTGCATTGCAAAAGCCAAAGAACATGATGGTTGGTTCAAAGAGATCTTGGAAGGTGATGAAAACAGCTTTCCACTGGTCTTCTTCTCGGATGTGGATATTGTTATAGCCCTAGTGGATATCAAATTTGGTAAAATAATTGAACTTTTTCATGTTGTTGACCAGTTCAGAGATAAGAGGCAGAGGGTATGTATTGCATATGGTGTGGGTATTCAGGTAGTGGTAGTCTTGACAAGGGCATAAGGAACCATCTTTCTTGGGAACAAAGAAGAAAGGAGAGGCTTGGGGGGATTTTGAAGGGATGATGTGACCAGTTTGCAGGTGTTCATCAATGAAGGCTTTGTAGGCTTCCTTCTCAGCAGGATTGAGAGGGTAGACCTTGGCAATCTTTGGAATGAAAGTGTCTTTTAGGTTGATGGTGTGATCATAGGGATGATTGGGGGGAAGTTTAGTGTAAGTGGCTTTATTGAAAACATTGGTGAAGCCAGAGCAAAAATCAGGAATGATGATGTCCTTTGGTTTCTCAGCTTGGACAAGTTCTGTGAATATGATGATCTTGTCAATGTTTTCTTTGTGGGAAGGATACTCACTAAGAGACCTCTTGACTCATGGAGAAAAGTCAATGGAGAAGATCTTTCAATCGATGATGAGGTTCCATTTCTGGAGCCAGGGCATCCTAAGGATGATATGGGGGTGTGAGAATTGTACTATCATAAACTTTATTATGTTGGAGAATTGCACAGTCAAGAAGAAGATGGTGGTGGCCCATCGGATGGTTCCTTTGGTGTTAGGAGTCCCATCCATGTTGTAGGCAATGATTGGGTTAGGTACTTGGGTAAGTTTGAAAATTCCCTTAGGCAGCAGTGGTGGATCAATGAAGTTTCCAGTGGCACCAGAATCAATCAGGGCAGAGGTATTGATGGTTTGTTTGATACCATGTAGCAAAACAGTGAGGCACATTGTTCTATTGTTTCATGGTGGTACAAGTACATGATTCAATGTAAGGGAAGAAGACATCAATGTGACTTTTCTGCTTAAAAATCCCTTGCTCATTGGACTCCAATGGGAATGGTGGATATTTCAGTGAGTTCCTCCAATGGCTCCTCATAACACATCTTGAGGATGAAGAAGATGTCATTGTCACTCTTCCTGGTGATTTTCAGTGAGTTGACATATTCATCAAGTTTAGGCAGTGGAGTCTCCTTTTTGGGGAAAGGCGGTGGAGTGGTCTTGGTGTTTTGGATGTTGTGAGTGGCCAGAGGGTGGTGGTTAGGTGCAGAGAAGGTGGTACAATTGTTACTATTGTGGCCTTTCTTTCGGCAGTGAAAACAGAGTCCTTCCCTGAAGTATTGGGCTTGTTCATTGGATGTGAGTTTGGACATGGTGACACTGTCAACATCCATGGCATTGGGATTTTTCTGGAGGTGAGGGGTGAAAGAGGTCTGGGGTCGTCCTCCTCTAAGGGCCAGAATCCTCATTTTTTGGGCATGAAATGTCTTCGCATGGTCAATCCATTCCTTGATCAAGGTTGGGATGGGGGTTATAGAGAGGATCATGATGGTGATCTTCTGGTTGAGCTCAAGAAAGAATTGGTCTATGAGTGTGATGTTGTCAGTGATTCCTGCCTTGCAGGACAAGTTCTGGAAATCAGTGATGTATTGTTGGAATCCATTGTTGGAGGTTCCATCAGGTCGTTTAATAGATTTCTGGATGAGTTTTGACAAGTCCAGTTGGATGGTAGCAATAGTGTTAAATGGATAGAAGGTCGTTTTGAAGTTTGCTGCAAACTTCTCAAAGGTTTTCTTAGAGTTGGCAATGGAGGTATCAGCCAACTTATCATACCACATTTCAACAAAGTTGGCTCCTCGTCCTTTGCTTATCTTGTTCAAGGTCATGATTACATTTCCCTCATCAGTGGAGTAGAGGGCAGAGTTTAAGGCAAAGTAGGCCTTCATGGCCTTAATCCATCAGGAGGTATCCATGGATTTTCCAGAAAAATCAGCAAGGAGGGCTGCCTTGAGTTCTGTCTTGGAAGACATCTTGGATGGTGTTGGTGTGACAGGTGGGGCAGGAGGTCTTGGTTTTGCTGGTGGTGGGATCATGGACCTGGGTTGACTAGGAATGTTCAGGAGGATGTTGGCTCATGGTGGGAAGTCAACCTCAATGTCAGAGTCCTCAGAGTGAAGGGAGAACAGTTTCCTTTGAAAGCTCATGGTGATGGTGGTGGGGTCCTTCACCTAAACAGGTGGAACCAGAGAGATTCTTGATCTTTTGTTATGCAAAGCATACAAAGGCAGCCTCAATACTAGTTATCAACCTCAGGTGATACTCATGAAGAGACCAATGTTTGAGGGGCTAACATTCACAAGGGACAAGGGACAAGGATTTTCAAGCTAAGGCTTGTTAAGGATAGTCTCAATGGACTCAAGGGTGTATTGAGTGATAACTCAATCAAGCAGTGAGACTTAAAGTATGCTTGTATTGCATAGATCAAGAAAATAGAATATGCTGCTAAGACGGTGTATTTATAGCTAAGGGATGTGAGCATGGACCAGCATGATGAGAAAGAAAATAAGCTAAAGAAGAAGATGGATAGAATATGGAGGAATGAGATGGAACTGGAGGGGAAACAAAGGAATGCAATGGAATATCATGGAATAAGGGCTCACATGTCATTATGAGAGAAATGACAAAGGAGGTAGTAAGTCCGACTAGAGATGGAGAAGAAGAATAGTGTTCATGTTAGCAAGAAGGATGAAGCTAACATTGGAGGTAACAGTCTGTCTCCACATATGTGCATAAGAAAAGTAAGAAAAAAGGAGGATATGTGGATAAAGGAGGAAAATTGTAACATCAGTCATATGAGCTGTAGCACATCCAAAAGGACATCTTTCATTCATCTCCATTGGAAATGTGGATCAAGTGGTAGGCATGCCAGAGGTCAATCTTGGTATATATTTTGGCATGGCTTGGAGCATCTAGGAGGTTGGAGATGCAAGGGAGTGGATAGTAGTCTTTCTTTGTGAGTTTGTTAAGTCCTCAGAAGTTGATGCAAACGTGGAGTAAACCATCCTTTTTGCAGATGAAGAGGACTGGGGCAGGGTGAACAGAAGAGGAGGGATGGATGAAGCCCATGGCTAGGTGCTTATCAAGAAAAGTGCCAAGGAAAGCAAGTTTGAAGGTGGATGTTATGCCTCTGCATAACTATTGACATGTGATCATGTAATCCTTCTTGATCTATAACCAGCACCTTCCTAGTTTCCCAATTATGTGGTCCAGAGGGCATCAACTCTGGTATGCCTGAAGAAAGGCTTTGTCACTACTCCACAGATGTAGCTTACTGTGCAGAAGCCTGAAACATGGGCCAATACTTCTTGGGCAAACAGTGAGTCAACTGTGCTCTAGAGGGGGTGGGCCTGACCAAGAGTGATGGTACAAAGTACTGCACTTACTATCACTGCAAATAGTAAGAGTAATGAGAAGATGGCTTCCAGATCTGAGCAAGATCGAAGCAAGGCAGAACTTTGATATATGATTGATCTACATGGTGAATTGTGTATATCAAGGTTAGAGTTACATGAATGAAGCATCGCTGTATATATAGTGCAAGAGGACTTCAGGGCAGGTCAGATATAAATACTAATTAGGAAAAATGAGATATGATCTCAGATGGAATTAGGAGGGGAGAATCACGAGACTATATATGAGAGAATGTAGCCAAGAAAAGGCTGTCCATATATGAAATATAGTAAAATATGAAATAGAGAGATGAAGTATAGCTTGGAAGTGGTGTCCATCGCCTTGTGCAGCCTTGATGGCAATGTTGATTGGTCAGAGTTTAGAAGGTACTGTATAGCCTTCTTCATTGGGGGTCGATGGGGCATCATGGAAGTAATTCCCTGCATGATGGAGCAAGTTGTCCCATAGAGAGGTGGAGGGGATATTGGTTTGAAGGGAAAAGATAGTACCTCCTTGTTCAACCATAACATTACCATCTATGTACACCTGAAGTTCCATCTCAGGAACTCCTATCTCTGTCATTCTTCATGTAGTCAGTGAGGTCCCATCTGGGATCATAGGCCAAATCATCATTGATGCAGTGTTGTGGCCCATGTCCTTATTCTCCACAGCAGGTACAACGTCATTCTGGGCAATGATACTGTGGATGTCTGGGGAATGCCAAGTGACGGAAGAGGCAACAGTAGTAAGGGCAGTTGCTGTGTACATGCTTGATAGAGCGACATTCGAAGCAATGCATTGGCACAACAGTGGGTCGAGGTGAAGGGTCATGGAAGGAGGAGAAGACATCCAAGGGATGGGTATTACCATCCACTGTATCAGTACTATTTGGGAGAGTGGTGGTCACAGATCCCATGAGGGGAATGGAGGAAGGAGGAAGGCTCTTCGTTGCAGTATGTCCCAGTGGAGAGGGAGTATGGGTGGGGACAGTAGGAATAGGCAGTGGTGCATTGTCTGTGGACATATCTGGTGGATCTGAAAATGACTGGTGGTGATATGGGGGTGGATTCTCGACAGG
Organism: Boletus eberwhitei; assembly: GCA_038090915.1. Taxonomy (NCBI): domain Eukaryota; kingdom Fungi; phylum Basidiomycota; class Agaricomycetes; order Boletales; family Boletaceae; genus Boletus; species Boletus eberwhitei. The sequence continues at coordinate 9,721 of JBBPNO010000229.1, forward strand.
GAGGGGTGGTGGTCCCATTGACAAGGGTGGTGTTGGAGTTGGTGGACGTCAGTCAAGCTTCTTCTGCAGAGTTTGGACAAGCTCAGTTAGTGCTTCTACTTCCATTGAGATTCTCAATAGGGTTTGCTGGGATGTTGCAGTGGGAGCAGGGATATCCTGTGGTGGTTTCATTGGCAGAGAGAAAGGTGTTTCTTTGTTCCTCTGACATGGTCCCAAGGATGGGTTGAATGGCTCGCTCGAAGTGGTGTCCAGGAAGAAGGGTGACACAGAGGTCAAAGCCTTTGATATAGATATAGAGAAGGTCAAGAATATATTTCCAAACTTTGAGAAGGGTGACAGCGATGTCGGAGAGTGCAGTGACTTGTGGGGAGTCCCGGGCATTCCCTGCAATGAGTTTCCATAAAGGGGAACCTGACGAGCCCTAGGGGGTCCTGGTGACCAGAGATTGAATTTGGGTATAGGCCTGGAAGAAGTGTATGAGCTGTACAAGGGAGTTGTTGGAGTTGAAGAAGGAGTTCCATTCCAAGGCTCTGAGAGCCTCAGTGTTTTCGAGAATAAATGAATAGAGTAGTTGACAAGAGGTGGGGAGGAGTCTGCTGAAGCATTATGTGAGGAAGGAAAAGGACATTTACCACTGGTAGTGGTACAGGCAGCTGTTGATGTGACAGAAACACTGATGTTTGTTGGCATGAGTGGGGATATCTAGGTCTGGATAGTGGACTTGTAGGCGGGCTTGGATGAGGGCTGTTTGGATGCAGGAAATGGTGATCAGGAGGAAAGAAAGATCTTGGGGCATTGGAACTCCATCAAAGTTGGTGCCATTTTTTATACTCCTAGAGCACAGCCTTAGCATTGCTCAAGTTCAACTCCACTTCCCAAGTCTGTTCAGAGGCAGTATATTCTTTCCAGTGCATGAGGTATTGCCTTTGTTCTGAGGTTCCCTGATGGTTGATGATGCTGTCCATTTTGTATTCTTCCTCTGTTCCGACTAGTTCCGGTGGTGGCCATGTGAAGTTGGGTCCATGTTCTGTGGTTTCCTGGTATGGGAAGAGTAGGGACACATGGAACATGTTGTGAATTTTCCATTGGGCTGGTAGTTTTAGCCAGTAGATGACAGAGGACACTACTTGAATGGTTTTGAAGGGACTAGTTCTCTTGGGGGATAGTTTCCCAAAAGGAACCTATAGTTTTAGGTTCTTAGCTTCCAGTCAGACCTTTTCTCTGATTTTCCATGGTTTGAGGCAAGAGAAAGCTCTCTCCTTCATTTTCTGTTGGACGATCTTGTGTGCTGCTTCAGCTTCCTTTTGTGCTTCATTGAGGGAGGTCATCCTTTGCTCCAATGCAAAAAGAAAGGTTTTTCCAAGGGGGAAGTACAATCGTGGTTCATACCTCAACATAAGGCTAAAGGGGGATCTTCCTGTGATGGAGTGTGTGATGGAGTTATGTGCAAACTTGGCCATGGATAGTAGATTTAGCCAGTGGTGGGGTTGTCCATTACAAAAGATCCTTAGGTAGGTTTCCAATTCTTGATTATAGCATTCCGTTTCTCCATTTATTTGAGCGTGATAGGTAGTTGATAATGCTACATCATATTGGAGAAGCCTGGCGAGTGCTTAGGTGAATGCAGACATGAACTGCGGACCTTGAACTGAAACCAGTTTGTCATGTAATCCAAAGCATTTGAAGACATGATCAAGGAAAAGATGGGCTATTCCAGCCACATCTACCAATTTTGTGCAAGGGGCAAGAATTACCCCCTTACTAAGCCCATGGTCGACCATGACCATGACTGAATCAAAGCCCCCAACTGGGGGAAGGTTGGTGATTGGATCCACCAAGAGATGCTAGAATGGACATGTTCCATGGAAGGCAAGAGGTGTGATAGGAGGGACTGTTGGGTGGGTTTGGACTTTGTTGGCTTGGCACATTGCATAGCCAGCAACAAATTTGTGGACAAAAGTAGACAGGCCTGGCCACCAATAATTTTTGGAGAGGAGGGTGATGGTGTATAGGTGGCCACCATGTCCTCCCTTGGCAGAATTGTGGGCAGCAAGGACAAGGGCTTGTTGAGCGGGTCTGGGGATATATAGTCATTGTTTGAAATATAAAAGTCCATCATCAAATGTCCAGTCAGTTGTATTTGAGCAGGTGAAGAGTGATTGGTCCTTTTTAATACTTTGGAGAGCAGAGAGAACAAGGGGGTCCTCTGCAGAGGATTCTCCAATTTTCCTAGCCAGTGCCATGTCAATTTGGCATATTTGGTGGTCAAAGGCTTCGGTTGGTAGGATTTGCACATCTTCAATGTCTCTGGAGGTGTCCACCTCATCTCAGTGAGATAGAGCATTAGCTGGTGCCATTTTGCTTCTGGGTAATGCATGGTACATTATGACAAAGTCCTGGAGGAACAGAGCCATCTGGCCTGTTGTTGTGACAGCTTTCAAGGTTCTTTAAAATAGGTGAGGTTTTTGTGATCTGTTAGTACAGTCATGGGATGGGGCAACCCAAGGAGATATTGTAGCCATTCCTCCAACCCCTGTATGACAGCCAGTAGTTTCCTGTCATATAGGTCATAGTTTCTCTCAGCTGGAGAGAAAGTTTGTGAGAGATAGTCACACAGTTGCATATCTCCGTTGTCATTGGTTTGCATGAGTACCACCCTTGAGGTAGTTAAGGAGGCATTGGTCATGAGGATAAATGGTTTGTTGGTGTCAGGAAAGGCTAGGACTGGTTTTTGTGTGAATGCCTGTTGTAGGCTTCAGAATGCTTTTTCTTATGGTTCATCCCAGTTCCACATTGTTTTCTGCTTGGTTAAATCGAGCAGGGGTCATATGATGTCCAAGAAGGAGGGGATGAATTTCTGATAGAAGTTGCAGAAGCCTAGAAAGGACCATATATCCTTTACATTTCTAGGGTGGTGCCATTCTTGAATAGCCTTAGATTTGACTAGGTCCATCTGGACCCCATTCTTTCCAACAATCATTCCCAGATATTTGACTTTCTTGGCTGAGAAGGTACATTTCTCAAGCTTGAGGTACATTTCATGCTTGTGGAAGTGTTCTCGGACCTTCCTTGTCCTGGCATCATGAGTTGCTTGATCCAAGGAGTGGATCAATAGGTCATCCATGTAGATCACTAACCATTCTTCAGTGATATAATCTCTGAAGAGATCATCTATGAATGCTTGAAAGGTTGCCAGCGAGTTATACATTCTGAAGAACATAACATTAGGTTCGTAGAGCCCAAATGGGGTGAGAAATGCTGCTTTCCATTGGTCTTCTGGTTTGATGAGCATGTTGTTATACCCCCACCTGATGTCAAATTTAGTGAAGATGGATGATCCTTTCAATTTATTGATGAGGTGAGAGATAAGAGGGAGGGGGTATGCATTCTTGATCATATGCTCATTTAGATACCAGTAGTCTTGGCAGGGTCTCAACTTTTCATTCTTCTTCTGAATGAAGAAGAGGGCTGCTTGGGGAGATCTTGAGGGAGATATCTTTCCAGTTTTGAGATGTTTATTGATGAAATCCCAACAAGCTTTTTGTTCTTTGGGGTTTAGCAGATAGGCTCTAGCCTGTTTTAGTGAGAACATGTTTTTCAGGTTGATGATATGATCATATGGTCTGGATGGTGGTAATTTAATTTCATTGTGGTCGTCTTGGTAAAGACATTCTTATATTCTTTAAAGGCCAGAGGTAGGGCCACTACTTTCTTCTGTGCCTGTTGGGCAATTGCCATGGATAGAGTTGCTCTTTTTACAATGAACTCTGGCACATCCCCATGCGCATTGAAGAACTTTGCCTGTTGTTCAGGCATCCAGTGGTGGAAGCTTTCATAGAGTCCATCTTTCATGTACTCTGCTTCATCATGTCCCAGATATCTTAGTAGGTATCATTGTTCCAAGGTTCCTGGGGGATCCCCATGTGTGAAACCATAAGATGATTACCCATCTATCTCTTCAATCTATTTCAGGGTTGACCACCTAGAGCCATGGAAGTCCTAAAATGACTTCGTTTTTGCCATAGTTGAGGATGAAGAGGTTCTGCTGCTCTCACACTCCTCCATAATCTAACATGATGTTGGTCTTCTGTTTGATGGTCCCTGATTGGTTCTGAGTTCCATCCACATTCCAGGCTCATATCGGTTGATCAAGTTTATACACTGGTAGTCCCATGTCTTGTACTGCTTTTCTTGAGATAAAGCATCTGATTGTCCTGCTGTTGATGAGAGCATTTGTTCCAACAATTTGGCTGTTCTGCTTCCAGATTGAGAGAGGAATGTGAATAAAATTACTCTTCAATCCAGAAATAAATATAGGGGCTATCATGAAGGAGGGAAGTGATGTTGGTCCACCCTCTTCCTTTAAGAATGCATCTTCGGAGGTCTAAATAGATTAATGGGTGCTGCAGGATTCTGATCTAATAAGAGGATGTTCATGGACTCCTCCCATTCTTCTGCAACATCTTCATATGTCTCCTCCAATGGGAGTCCTTGCTCATCAAGCCCTTTGTCAAAGGCTGCCTTGAGCATTCTGAAAACAGTGTCTTGGCTACTACTTCTGGATATCTCAGTGAGGTATTGGTCCAGCAAGTTCTGTTGTTGTGGAATGGGGGATGTGGTGATGACCCTGATTTGTGCTGCTGGTCTTCTTGCAGGTTTATACCTGGGGTGTTTTCTTGTTGAACACCCTTTCTCATTATAGATGAAGCATCTTTGCTCTCTCATCCTTCTTGCTCATTCAGTGGGAGAGAGTGTAATCCGATCTATGTCCATTGTGTTCAGATCTTTGTGCCTTCCTCCTCCTCCTCCATACATGGGTTTAGGTTCTCGCTTTATTGCTTTGATCCTAGCATAGCCAGCATTGATGGTGGCTGCTTGGTGTAGACATCCTCCATTGTTATATTGGGTTTGGTGAGCACATCTGATTAAGTGAGTTGTTTGGCAATCTTGTTGTCAACTCCTCGTAAGAACCATTCTAGGAGAGCTTTTTCATCTTGTACTTCTGACCTAATGGCCAGTAGGGAGAATTGGGATACAAATTTGTCAAAGGTTCCTTCTAGGTTTCTTTGTTTGAGACGGCAAGTTTTACACAAGCGTTGTCAGCATTGTTGTATGGGCAGAAGGAGACAGCCAAGGCTTGCTTTATTTTCTCATATGTTTTCTCTGAGTCGGGCACTGTGTCATCCACTAGCTTGGTAAGCCAAGCTTCTGAGAACCCCTTTTCTTTCCCTTTCAATATCCTATTCAGGAGTATATGCTTCCAGTTATGCAACCTGCATAACTGTAGATACATGACTGTGTAATCCTTCTTGATCTACAACTGGCACCTTCCTAGTTTTCCAATTGTGTGGTTCAGATGGTGTCGACTCTGATATGCCAAGGGAAGGCTTTGTTGCTACTCCACAGATGTAGCTCACTGTGCAGTAATCCAAAACATGGGCTGATACTTCTTGGGTGAATAGCAAGTCAACTGTGCTCTAGAGGGGAGGAGCCCGACTAAGAGCAATGGTAGAAAGTACTGCACTTGCTATTACTGCAAATAGCAAGAGTAATGAGGAGATGGCTTCCAGATTTGAGCAAGATCAAAGCAAGGTGGAACTTTAATAGGAGGTTGACTTTACACAGTAAAATAGTGTATATCAAGGTTGGGATTTACATGAAAGAAGCATTGCTATATATAGTGCAAGAGGGCTTCAGGGCAGGTTAGATATAAATACTAATTAGAAAAGATGAGATACGATCTCAGATGAAATCGGGAGGGGAGGATCATGAGACTATGTATGAGAGAACGTAGCTAAGAAGAGGCTGTCCATATATGAAATATAGTAAATATGAAATAGAGGAGATGAAAAATAGCTGGAATGCAGTGTCCACCGCCTTGTGCAACCTTGATGGTAATGTTGATGATCAGGGTTCAGAAAACATCACCTTCTACATTGGGGATCAACAGGGCGTTTTGGAAGTAATCCCCCGCATCGTATAGTAAGTCATCCCACAGAGAGGTGGAGAGGATGTCAGTTTGAAGGGAAAAATCAGTACTCCCCTGGTCAACCGTAACATTACCCTCCATGTACACCTGAAGTTCCATCTCAGGAACTCCTATCTTCATTGTTCTCCACATAGTCAGTGAGATTCCACCCAGGGTTGTAGGCCAGGTTGTCATTGGTGCAGTGTTGGGGCCCATGTCCTTGTTCCCCACAGCTTGTACAACATTATTCTGGGCAATGATATTGTGGATGTCTGGGGGCTGCCAGGTGATAGAAGGGGCAGCAATAGTGGGGGCAGTTGCTTCATACGTGCTCAATAGAGCCACATGTAAAGCAGTGCATTGGCATGATGGCAGGTCAAGGTGAAGGGTCATGGGAGGAGGAGGACACATCCAGGAGATAGGTATTACCATTCACTGCATCAGTACTATTTGGGAGAGTGGCAGTCATGGATCCCACAAGGGGAATGGAGGAAGGAGGAGGGCTCCTCACTGTAGTATGTCCCAGTGGAGAGAAAGTATGGACGGAGGTGGTGGGGATGGGCAGACTATTGGTGAACACCATGGCACATTGTTTGCAGATGTGTCTGGTGGGTCCTGAAATGTCTGGGGAAGATATGGGGGTGGATTGTTGATAGAGAGGGGTGGTGGTCCCATTGATGAGGGTGGCATTGGAGTTGGCAGACGTCAGTCAAGCTTCCTCTATAGGGTCTGGATGAGCTTGGTTAGTACTTTGACTTCCATTGAGATCCTCACTGGGATTCACTGGGGTGTTGTGGCAGGAACAAGGATATCCTGTGGTGGTTTCATCAGCAGAGAGAAAGGCATTTCTTGGTTTCTTGGATATAGTCCCAAGGATGGGTTGGATGGTGTGTTCAAAGTGGTATCTAGGGAGAAGGATGATACAGAGGTCAAAGCTTTCGATATAGAGAAGGTCAAGAATATATTCCCAAACTTCAAGGAGGGTGGTGGCAATATTGGAGAGGGTGGTAACTTGTGGAGAATCCTGGGAATTCCCTGCAATGAGTTCCCATAAAGGGGAACCTGATGAGCCCCAGGAGGTCCTAGTGACCAGGGATCGAATTCAGGCATAGGCCCAGAAGAGGTGTACAAGTTGTATGAAGGAGTTGTTGGAGTTGAAGAAGGAGTTGCATTTCAAGGCTCTAAGAGTCTCAGTGTTTTCAAGAATGGACACATAGAGAAGTCAGTGAAATGTGGGGGAAAGTCTACTGAGTCATCATGTGAGGAAAGAGAATGACATCTACCACTAATAGTGATAGGGACAACTGTTGATGCAACAGACATACTGGTGTTTGTTGGCATGGATGGGGATATCTAGGTCTGGGTAATGGACTTGTAAGCAAGCTTGGGTGATGGCGGTCTGGATACAGGACATGTTGATCAGGAGGAAAGAAAGATCTTGGGGCATTGGAACTCCATCAGAGTTGATGCCATCTTTTATACTCTTGGAGCACAGCCTTAGCATTGCTTAGGTTTGACTCCACTTCCCAAGTCCACTCAGAGGTGGTATATTCTTTCCAGTGCACAAGGTATTGCCTTCTTCTTAGGATTCCCCAGTGGTTGATGACACTATCCACTTCATATTCTTCCTCAATTCCGAATAGTTCCAGTGGTGGCCATGTGAAGTTAGGTCCATGTTCTGTGGTTTTCTGATATGGGGAAAGTAGGAATACATGGAATACATTGTGGATTTTCCATTGGGCTAGTAGTTTTAGTTGGTAGGTGATGGAGGACACTACTTGAATGATTTCGAAGGAGCCTGTTCTTTTGGGGGATAGTTTCCTGGAGGGGACCTGTAGTTCTAGATTTCTAGCCTCTAGCCAAACCTTTTCTCTGATTTTCCATGGTTTGAAGCAAGAGAAGGTTCTCTCATTCATTTTCTGTTGGACAATTTTGTGTGCTGCTTCAGCTTCCTTGCATGCTTTGTCAAGGGAGGTCATCCTTTGCTCCAATGCATGGAGGAAGATTTTTCCAAGGGGGGATAGGATCATGGTTTGTATCCTAACATGAGGTTAAAGGCAGACTTTCCTGTGATGGAATGTGTGGCAGAGTTATGTGCAAACTTGACCATGGGTAGTAGATATAACCATTAATGGGGTTGTCCATCACAGAAGATCCATAGGTAGGTTTCTAGTTTTTGATTGTAGCGTTCTGTTTCTCTATCCATTTGAGAATGGTAGGCGGTTGACAGTGCTATGTTGTACTGGAGGAGTCTCATGAGTTCTCAGGCGAATGCAGATGCAAACTGTGGACCATGATCCAAGACCAGTTTATCATGTAATTCAAAGTTGAAGACATGATCAAAGAAAAGATGGGCTATGCTGGCCACATCTACTGTTTTTGTACAAGGGGTGAGAATTACCCCCTTACTAAGCCCATGGTCAACCATGACCATCACAGAATCAAAGCCCTCCACCAGGGGACGGTTGGTGATGAGATCCATGGAAAGGTGTTGAAACGGACGTGTTTCATGGAAGGCAAGAGGCATTACAGGAGAGATTGTTGGGTGAGTTTGGACTTTGTTGGCTTGGCATGTTATACAGTCAGTGACAAATTTGCAGATGAAGATAGACAGGCCTGGCCACCATGTCCTCTTTTGGCAGAATTGTGGGTGGTAAGGACAAGGGCTTGTCTGGCAGGTCCAGGGATGTACAGTTGTCCTTTGAAATATAAAAGTCCATCATCAAAGGTCCAATCGGTTGTATTGGAGCAGGTGAAGAGTGGTTGGTTTTTTTCAATACTTTGGAGAGTGAAGAGGACAAGGGGGTCCTCTGTGGAGGATTCTCCAATTTTCTTTGCCAGTGCCATGTTGATTCAGCATACTTGGTGGTCAAAGGTGGTAGTTGGTAGGATTTGCATGTCTTCATTATCCCTGGAAGTGTTGACTTCATCTCATCAAGATAGAGTGTCAGCTGGTGCCATCTTGCTTCCGGATAATGCATTGTATGTTACATCAAAGTCTTGGAGGAACAGGAGCCATCTGGCCTATCGTCATGACAGCTTCCACAGTTCTTTAAAGTAGGTGAGGTTTTTGTGATCTGTTAGTACAGTCACAGGATGGGGCGATCTGTTATGCAACCTGCATAACTGTTGACACGTGACTGTGTAATCCTTCTTGATCTACAACCGGCACCTTCCCAGTTCCCCAATTGCATGGTTTAGAGGGCATCAACTCTGATATGCCAAGGAAAGGCTTTGTCGCTACTCCGCAGATGTAGCTCACTGTGCAGAAACCCAAAATATGGGCTGATACTTCTTGGGCAAATGGTGAATCAACTGTGCTTTAGAAGGGGCAAGCCCGACTAAGAGCGATGATACAAAGTACCACACTTGCTATTACTGCAAATATCAAGAGGAGCAAAGAGATGGCTTCCAGATCTGGACAAGATCAAAGTAAGGTGGAACTTTGATAGAAGGTTGACTTTTACACAGTAAATTAGTGTATATCAAGGTTGGGATTTACATGAAAGAAGCATTGCTATATATAGTGTGAGATGGCTTCAGGGCAGGTTAGGTATAAATACTAATTGGGATAGATGGGAGGCGATGTCAGATCAGATCAGGGTAAATTGGACTATGAGGCTATGTGCAAGAGAGCATAGCCAAGGAGAGGCTGTCCATATGAAATATATTATAAATATGAAATAGGAAAATGAAACATAGCCTAAGTACAGTGTCCACCACCTTGTGCAGCCTTGATGGCGGTGTTGATGGTCGGGGTTTAGAAGGCATCACCTTCAATGTTGGGGGTCAAGGGGGTATTGTGGAAATAGTCCCCTGTGTCATACAAGAGATCGTCCCACAGAGAGGTGGAGGGAATGTCAGTGTGAAGGGAAAAATAGGTATCCCCCTGGTCAACTGTAACATGATCCAAGAAGATATCATCGCCATTTCTCCAACCCCCATATAACAGCCAGTAGTCCCCTGTCATATATATCGTAATTTCTCTCAGCCAGAGAGAAAGTCTGTGAGAGATAGCCACAAGGTTGCATATCTCTGTTGTCATTGGCTTGCATGAGTATTGCTCCTGAGGCAGTTAGGGAGGTGTCAGTCATAAGAGTGAATGGTTTGTTGGTGTTAGGGCAAGCTAGGACCAGTTTTCGTATGAAGGCATTCTGTAAGCTTCAAAATGCTTTCTTCTGTGGTTTATCCCAGTGTCACACTGCTTTCTGCTTGGTGAAGTCGAGCAGGGGTCATGCAATGTCTGAGAAGGAGGGGATGAACTTTCTGTAGAAGTTGCAGAAGCCTAGGAAGGACCATATGTCCTTTATGTTGCCTGGGTGGTGCCATTCTTGGATAGCCTTAAGTTTGACTGGGTCCATCTAGACCTTGTTCTTTCCAACAATCATCCCCAAGTATTCAACTTCCTCAGCGGAGAAGGTGCATTTCTTGAGCTTGAGGTACATTTTATGTTTGCAGAAGCATTCTAGGATCTTCCTTGTCTTGTTGTCATGGGTCACTTGATCCAAGGAGTGGATCAGCAGGTTGTCCATGTAGATTACCAACCATCCTTTGGCAATATAATCTCCAAAGAGATTGTCCATAAATGCTTGAAAGGTCACTGGTGAGTTGCACATTCTGAAAAACATTACATTTGGCTTGTAGAGCCCAAATGGGGTGAGAAATGCTGCTTTCCATTGGTTCTCTGGTTTGATGAGCATGTTGTTATACCCCATCTGATGTCAAATTTAGTGAAGATAGATGATCCCTTCAATTTATTGATGAGGTTGGAGATAAGAGGGAGGGGGTATGTGTTTTTGATCATGTGCTCATTCAGATACTGGTAGTTTTGGCAGGGTCTCAATTTCCCATCTTTCTTCTGGACAAAAAAGAAGGGGGCTGCCTGGACAGATTTTGATGGAGATATCTTTCCAGTTTTGAGGTGCTCCTCAATGAACTATCAACAGGCTTTTTGTTCTTCAGGGTTCAGTGGATAGGCTCTCACTTGTTTCAGCAAGAACGTGTCTTTCAAGTCAATGGCATGGTCATATGGTTTTGATGGTGGTAATTTCATCGTGGTCATCTCAGCAAAGATGTCCTTGTATTCTTTGAAGGCTGGAGATAGGGCCACTTCTTTCTTCTGTGCCTGTTGGGCAATTGCCATGGATAGAGTTGCTCTCTTTACGACACATTCTGGCACATTCTGATGCACATTGAAGAACTTTGCCCATTGTTTGGGCATCCAATGGTGGAAGCTTTCATAGAGTCCATCTCATATGTATGTACTCTGCTTCATTGTTCCAAGGTTCCTAGGGAATCCCGATGCATGAACCTGTAAGACGATGGCATGATCGTTATTCGGTCATCTTTCCAATCTATGTCAGGGTTAACCGCCCTGAGCCATGGAAGTCTCAAGATGACTTTGTCTTTGCTGCAGTTGAGGATGAAGAGATCCTGCCACTCTCATACTCCTCTGTAATCCAACATGATGTTGATCTTCTGTTTGATGGTCCCAGATTGGTTCTGAGTACCGTCTATGTTCCAGGCTCATATTGGTTGATCAAGCTTATACTATACACTGGTAGCCCCATGTCTTGTACTGCTTTTCTTGATATAAAGCATCCAGTTGCCCTGCTATTGATGAGAGTATTTGTTTCAACAATTTTGCCATGCTTCCAGATTGAGAGAGGAATATGAATAGAATTACTCTTTGATCTGGAAATAAATACAGGAGCTATTGTAAAGGAGGGAAGTGACATTGGTCCACCCCCTTCCTTTAAAAATGCATCTTCAGGGGTCTAAATAGATTAATGGGTGCTGTGGAATTCTGGTCTAATGAAAGAACATTTACAGACTCCTCTCATTCTTCTGTGATATCTTCATATGTCTCCTCTAGTGGGAGTCCTTGCTCATCAAGCCCTGTGTCAAAGGCCACCTTGAGCATTCTAAGAACTGTGTCTCGGCTACTACTCCTGGACACCTCAGTGGATACTGGTTCAGTGAGTCCTGTTGTTGTGGGATGGGGGATGTGGTAATGACCCTAGTTTGTGCTGCTGGTCTTTTTATGGGTTTGTACCTGGGGTGTTTTCTTGTTGAACACCCCTTCTCATTACAGATAAAGCATCTCTGCTCTCTCATCCTCTTGGCTCATTTTGTGGGAAAGAGCGTGATCCAATCCATGTCCATTGTATTGGGATCTTTGTGCCTTCCTCCCCCTCCTCCATATGCAGGTTTAGGTCCTTGTTTCATTGCCTTGATCCTGGCATAGCTGCCATTGATGGTGGCAGCTTTGATATAGACGTCTTCCATTGTCATATTGGGTTTAGTGGATACATCTGATTGGGCAAGTTGCTCAGTGATTTTATCATCGACTCCTCCTAAGGATCATTCCAGGAGGGCTTTCTTGTCTCATACTTCCAACTGGACAGCCAGTAGAGAGAACTGGGATACAAATTTGTTGAAGTTTCCTCCTAGGTTTCTTTGTTCAAGGCTGGCAAGTTTTACACGAGCATTGTTGGTGTTATTGTATGGACAGTAGGAGACAGCAAAGGCTTGCTTTATCTTTTCATACGTCTTTTCTGAGTCGGGCACAGTGTCATCCACTAGCTTGGTGAGCCAGGCTTCTGAGAACCCTTTTTTTTTCCCCTTTGACATCCTGTTCAGGAGCGTATGCTTCCTGACCTTTATTGGCATGTTGTTGTGGAGGATGAAATACCCCTCCATTGCCAAGAGCCATCTCTTGGCATCTTTGTTTTCTTTGTTCCATTCTTCTGATAGTGCTGCTTTGTATTCAACCATTTGGTCTTTGTCATCACTTTCTGGGCAGTTCAGATGATCTGTGAATAGATCTAGGTCTTCTTGTGGATCTATGTCAATCGGTTCTGGCCTTGAGCTTGGCAGAGGGGTGGGATCTTCCAATGGGATTGTGGATTGAGAGTGGAGACCACCGGGTAAACCTAGAGTTCAAGATGGAAAGGGAGATGAATGATCTTGAGGATCCGGGTTGTAATAGTCTCATTGATCTCAAGATGATCCAATTCTTCTGGAGGACGACATGTCTGATGAATTGGAAGCATGTATTGATGTGGGTTCTTCTTCTTCTGAGGACAGTGGGTCTTGTCCTAAGAGGGCGGAGAGGTTGATTCATCAAATGGTGGTGAGGAAGTGTCTACACCTGTAGACACAAGGGTTGCCTTAGGTTTGGTAGCACTAAGGGGCCAATAACCTTGATATTTTATTATGCAACCTGCATAACTGTTGACACATGACTGTGTAATTCTTCTTGATCTACCTTCCCAGTTCCCCAATTGTGTGGTTCAGAGGGTGTTGACTCTGATATGCCGAGGAAAGGCTTTGTTGCTACTCTGCAGATGTAGCTCACTGTACAGTAACCCAAAACATGGGCTGATACTTCTTGGGCAAATGGTGAGTCAACTGTGCTCTAGAGGGGAGGAGCCCGACTAAGAGCAATGGTACAAAGTACCACACTTGCTATTACTGCAAATAGCAAGAGTAATGAGGAGATGGCTTCCAGATTTGAGCAAGATCAAAGCAAGGCAGAACTTTGATGGGAGGTTGACTTTATATGGTAAAATAGTGTATATCAAGGTTGGGATTTACATGGAAGAAGCATTGCTATATATAGTACAAGAGGGCTTCAGGACAGGTTAGATATAAATACTAATTAGAAAAGATGAGATATGATCTCAGATGGAATTGGAAGGGGAGGATCATGAGACTATGTACAAGAGAACGTAGCTGAGAAAAGGCTGTCCATATATAAAATATAGTGAAATATGAAATAGAGAGAGATAAAGTATAGCTTGGGAGCAGTGTCCATCGCCTTGTGTAGCCTTGATGGTGATATTGATTGGTTGGAGTTTAAAAGGCATAGCTTTCTTCATTGAGGGTCAATGGGGCATTGTGGAAGTAATCCCCCACATTATAGAGCAAGTCATCCCACAGAGAGGTGGAGGGGATATCAGTTTGAAGGGAAAAGATAGTATCCTCTTGTTCACCCGTAATAGTGGAAAGGAAATAGGTGGTACCCAAGAAAGGAGAGGCTTCTGTCTCCAGGTCGATTTTAGGTGATGTTCCCAATGAGGAGTAAGCTGGAAGGCTTTGCTCTTGCTAAAAACATTGGAGAAGTCATGATATTCTGAAGGAATGCCAGTAAAATTGACTAATTCAGGAGGAGTGATGAAAGTGGAGCAGAGATCACTCTCCTGGGAACAGAGTTATAAGCTAAACTGTACGGAACCCTCAAGGCAACAGGCTAGTGCAAAGCTGGAGTACTAAGAAGTGCGATGGGTGAAGCTTTATGGTCAGAGAAGCACAGTGGATTAGGTGTGGTGTTAGCTGGAGAAGAAGATTCTGGAGGCTATGGAGGAGAGCTTGGGATTGCTGGCAATTGCTGCTTGGATGAATGGAATGTGATACTACTTGTAATCCAATCAATCAACAGATTGTGGCAGGTGAGCCAGTTGTATCCTAGAACAAGAGAGCAGGTGAAATTCAGCAGAGTGACATAGAAAGCTATTGGAGTGATGTCACCAGTTGCAAAGTAGATTGAGAGGTTGATGGCTTGGATAATCCTACTGTTGGTAGTTCCATCAAAGAGATGGAGCTGAAGTGGAAACATAGAATAGGTGGAAAGTTTTTTTTATTAATGAAGGTTGTATTTATGAAACAATTGGAGGAGCCTAAGTCTATGAGTGCAGAAAAGGGTGGAGTGATATAGGAAACTAAGGAGACAGAGGGCATGAGAGATTTGGGGTTGGAAAGAGCAGATACATTGAGGCAGATCTCCTTAGCTGCATATGTAAGTGGGTTCAATACAACCTCCAGTCTATGTGAAGTCATGGAGGTCACAGATTATTTTTTTGCCTCTGTAATGGAGACCTTCAGTTTGGTTTCCAGAGTGGTGGTGATTGTGTGACCCTTAGATGCACTCAAGGTTGACTTTGGGCAGTCCTTTGCCATGCGACCAGCTTGGCCACAGAACATGCACAGTTTGTTGTTGAACCTGTGCTTTCATTCCTCTGAGGTGAGTTTTCTGTCTTTCCCTAATTTGAATAACAAGTCTAGTTTTGAATGAGCAGAGGTAGTAGCACAGATCTCATCCTTGATGCAGTCTGGCAGGCTATTGTAGAAGTGGTGCCAGAGGGCACCTTCTCCATAACCATGGACGTGCAAAGCAATCCTATTAAACTTGACCACATACTTGTTGATGTATTGAGTATCCTTCATTGACCAGTGGTCAAGTTGATGCTCCATGTCTCCAACAAGATCATGTGGACCAAAGTTGATCTGGAGTTCAAAGATGAACTCCTTGAAGTTATTCATCCAGAGGGAACAGAATGCAGGATCTTCCATCTGGAGAAGGTCTGGTTCAAACCATTCCAATGCCATACCCTTAAGGTAGGACTGCATGAATGTAACTTTGATGCAGTCTGTTCTAAAGGCCTTTGGGTGGTCTTGGAAGTTGAGCTCACATTGGACCAGGAAAACCCAGAGTTTGTGGAGCTTAGTCCCATCAAACTGATCTGGTTCCTAGACTTTAGTGTATGGTGTATGATCAGAGGTGGGATGACAAGTAGAATGAACAAGGCCTTTGATGGTCTCAGCAAGCAGTGTGAGAGTATCTCGTGGAATGTGCTGTCAGGGTCTGATAGTTCATTATCATTGGGGAAGTTGGAATTATCATTGAACAGATCATCTCCAGGGATAGATATCCAGGATGTTGCTGTTATCTGGAAAAAGGGCAACAGGCACTCTTTGACTAGAGTGCTGGCTTGTAAGAAGGTGGTAGTATCTTCATTGATTGAGAGTTCAACAATATGTGCTCCTGGAGTTGGACTCCAGGAGTGGTCACAACTGTGAAGCAGAGGTGGGGGTTCATCAAGCTGAAAAGCTTTGGAATTGGTCTTCAAGTTCTGAATCTCGCCAACTGCTATTGAATCCACTCAATAGGTTATAATGTGAAGATGCAGAGAAATTTGCATTTAAGGCATGAGTCTGAAATCTAGTGATATGTGTAGCCATGTGTAAGAGTCTCATTGCAAGTGGGAGTTTGAATATACTGTTAGGAAAGAAAATTCCAAGGGAACTCTGAAGTACTGGAGCTAGCTGAGGGGGTTGGGACTTGGCTTCACTATATGTGGTGTACCCTTGCTTGAGTCTATGTCCTGGATTTCAATGGTGTTGGAGAGGTGAAGGTATTGGTAATGGAGTTGGTAAAACAAGGCTAAGTAGCAGAGGTAAAGTAATGGAGTTTGTACCTTGCTGGAGCAGTGCTCTTAAGTGAGACAGACACTGGGTTGGAGGTATCTACAGAGCAAGACTAAGACAGATGAAGAAACATAGGTATATATAAATAAAAAAATGAGACTACTACATACAAGTCTGAAAGCACAGAAGTGCATTTTGAGGGAGAACATGCCAGAGTTGTGGATGGGAGTCCAGAGTTGAACTTGTCAAATTATATGGAATATGACACTTCAGAACACATTCAGACTGCAAATGAATGATAAAATATGATTTGTTTTGTGATTTCCCCACCACCCAATCCCATTCTGCTCATTTCCATGGCTCACAAGTCCACCTGCCAGGGACTACTCAATAACCTGGATCTTGTCACCCTTCATGTCATGAAGGTGAGAGTGTGAAATGCACTGGTCTTAGCAGAGAGTGACATTGATGACAATGACCTTGATGCAAATGGTAAATTATGGGATGATACATTTGGGCCTATTATTATCCTCCATCTTTTTCCAATCCCCCCTCTTATTCTTCTTGGTACTTTCAACTCTGAAAATGAGCCCGACAGTCATGATTTGGATGGCATGCATGATTTAGACAAACCTTACCAGCATTTTCTTGGTGACATTGTGGCACTTCATGATAAGATGGAGAGAATACAGGTTTTGAATCATTTGGATGTGCCACTCTTGCATACCCCATATGTAAATTCATCTCCTGGAGCATTTTGCAGTTTTTCAGCCCCATGTCTTCCACAAGAAATTGTATATTGACCCAGTAGTATTCAACTATATAGTTGACAAAATCCATCAAAATCCAATAATTTATTCTGGGTCAAACAGCTCACAACTTCTGGTATCAATCCAGCTTGCAATATTTCTGAATCACACAGGATATTATGGGAATGCAATCTCCCCAGAGGATGTGACACAATGGGCTAGGGTCAGTGTGGGGTTTGTGATCAATTGCACACACCAGGCTATGATTGCACTCCTCAGTTTTCACAATGAATACATCAATATACCTCCAGTTGACTCAGAGGATATGAAGTTGTCCCACAAGTTCATGGAGGAATGGACTTGTTGGAATTGGTGAAATGGCATCTTTGCCATCAATGGCTCTGCCATTCTACTATTTAAAAAACTGGGATTTTGTGGCAAAACATTCTATGATGGAAAGTCAATGTACTCCTTGAACTGTCAGGCATGCACTGCTAGTTACTATGCAACATCGTCCCACACTAATCTGCTTGATAGCTTGTTGTAATGCTGCATAACTTGCAAATTGTTGACCATGGCCCTGGCCATCCTGGCAGTGTGCACAATGCATATGCCTTCTTGGGAACTTGTATTGCACAGAATCCAGAGGAGATGATCCCTTTGTATCACTGGGTATGGGCAGATAGCACATATTCAATACAGATGTGATGTGTTGTGCCATTCAAAATAACAAGGTTAGCTGGGCTGTCGAGATCAAAAATTATCTATAATAAGCATTTATCAAAGATAATGTACCATGTACTGATTAGATCACCAATCATTGATGTTTTCTAAAGGTTTGTGTCCATGTAGAACATGTATTTGCAGCACTGAAGGGATGCTTCGAGTCCCTTGTAAGGTGTGGTTAGTCATGTGAATGGAGCAAAATATAAAAATCAGACAATATTGGATTCCATGTTGTTTGATCCTTCACAACACGATCATAAAATTCAAAGAGAAGTTAGGAATTGAAAGGATAATGGGCTGGGCTAGACAAAAGGGGATGAAACCATACCACCCACTTGCACCAGTAGTTATAGATGTGCCAGATGGAATAATAGGACAAGCATTCTGTGTGGACCTGATGGCATGTCTCTTTGCACATCTAAACAGCAATGAATGAGAGAATACAATGCTTTGAGTTCTTTTTGTGGATACACCATATATTGACATGATTGATCCCGAACGGACAACTATGACAGCAGTGGCAGCAGAAGGGGAGGAATAGAAGGCATGATCATGATGTGGTGGTGGCAGTAGTAATTGTGGCAATAGTGTGAGTCATAGTAGAAATAAAGAGAAAGAACAAAAGGTGCAATACACTGGGAGCTGCAGGATTGGCAAATCAAGCTTGTGATCCATCCAAAGTCTAGACTTTTTGCCACATTTCTTCAAGCTGGATTTGCAGCTGCAACATCTCAACCTGTCAAGCAATGCAGCTCTTCAATTCAATGTTCTTTTGCTTGCAATCAAGCTTGTGACAGTGGCAAGGTCAGCATTTGTACTCTTCATAGCCAACTGCTCACAATGCATTGCAAGTTTCCTGTCTTGGATTGCATGGTTCAACTGTGCAACATAGCAATGAGTGCACTGGTCCTCTGCTTCCTCCATATGGTTTTCTGTCTCACACATGAAGTTGCTGAGCTTTTCATATAGGTCATCTTTGATACATGTGGAGATGGAACTGCCCTTTTTGATAACAGAGGAAAAAAGACCTAGAGAGGTGGAAGTGGAGGGACTTGAAAGACTGGTTGAAGAACGAATGGAATATAGACGACATATATAGGGTGCCTGTTGATGAAAAGCAGAATGACCATCAAAAAATGGTATTTTCATCTTGCCAGCAGTGTTCGCCAATCTCACTGATTGCAGTGGACTCTCACAGCCAGCCAAAGGAGGAATAGGATGGGCTGATTCACTTGATTGCATCTAAAGGGGTAATTTAAAGTCATAATGATATTTCATATGCATAATATTGTACCTACCTGGTTGTGGGACATTCTAGTAAAATGCAAGTTTGAATGATTATTGGTGCCAGTGGCCATCAGCCCATCATCACTGTGTATACTATCTTCAGGCTCATCATTCATTGTCCAGCCACCATCATCAACCTGCATGTTGTCACTAAAGGTCTCTCCTTAACCAAATTCATTAGTACTGTTGAAATGACCTGGCCTTACCAGAAGGCAACAAGTTCAATCAAGAGATAACAAGCAAGAGTGAATCAAGTAGCTCCTTGTAGTCAACCAGTAAGACTGGGGAAAGACCAAGAGGACAAGACTGAGGTCCTCTGGTGGTGACTTGGACCTTTATATACTATCTAGGAGTTTACACTTGTGTACACTAGATCTAATGATATGCTATGCTATATGCGTGATCAGTGAGGCAAACATGAGGGAAACATGTGTATCAGTACAGCCATGGAATGGAAAAGAAGCATAGCATGAGGAGCACATGAGGCAAAGGAGTCATAGATAAAGGCATGAGGCGAACATGTGTTGGTCTAGACTAATGTGTATGATCCTGCAGGCAAGCATGAGGTGATCTAGACCTTGGATGAGTCATGATAAATGGCATGAGGATGCCATGAGCTGGTGGGTCTAGATCTCTGCATGGACTTGAGCATTTGGCAGGTTCGGGTTATAGGGGTAAAAGATAGGGGCTAAATGTGAAAGTCAATGTATAAAATGAGGAAAAATAGTAGAAATAAAGGAGAAAATAATGTGGTCTATAACACTATCCCCTTTCTAATAATCGACTTCCAGGTGATTAAAGAGTAGCCTAGGTGACGGTATTTCTTGTGAAGGTAAACCATAGTCCGTGAAACTTGAAAGGAAATCTGTTTGCATAAGGCAAATATATTATGGGGCATTAGGATGGTCTTTGTGGAACTGTTTGATAGCATTTTGAGCACCATCTAGGTTACTCAATGGTTCCCAAGTATGATCTTTATCCATATATCCAGGATTTTCCAGTGGACTAGATATTCTAGGCATTTTCTTTTGAATTGAGTGTCAACTATGTAGTCGACCTCATATTCAATTTCTCTGTCTTCAGTGACATTCACTGGTCCAGAACAAAAGGTTGTTTGGCCTTCAAGGTGTTCTTTGTAGGGACAGACACGAGATATGTTCATAACTGGATGTATGCACATCGAGCCTGGTAATCTCAGTTCTAGTACATTATCTTCTACAAGCTTCATGATCTCATATGGTCCTAGCCATCGCAAAATCCATCTCTACTCAAGTGAGATAAATAAACTCTAAATAGCTAGAAATAAGCCAAACTCTTTTCTCAGAATTTTACCATTTGGGAAAGAAAGAACAACCGGTGAGCCAATTGACTAAACAATAAAACACACTCATAAGGCAAGTTTAAGATAAGTCTTCTGTTTGATCTGATAGATAAGTTGTCTATCACTAGCTTATAGTCAGATTGGGGGCTGGAGGAATAGTTGAAGAATAGATATATAGCCTAGCATTCTAGTCATCAACCAATTCCTAAAAGATCAATAATAAAAATATCCTGCAATATATAGTATGTGCCTCATTTGTATTGATTGTCATATTGCCCAATTTGGTTTGCATGAACATATATCTTTTGTTCTGCCTGGAGAGTTCAGTTCCCATCCAGCTCTGAGCCTCTGACAGATGTATAGTAGTGTGTGGTTCATGATCCCTCACTATTATGTCTCCTGTACCCTGCCTTTTAACCTATTATATTGCCACCTGCACTGCACTTTGGTCCAATACAAGACTTACAGATACATTTCTCACTAATCCACTATGACTATATTACAAACCTATGCTAACCTCAAACCAACCACTAGTAACAGCTTGTGTAAGCTATCACTTTTAGACAAAATGCAGAGCTCAAAAATGTTTGTGGTCTGTGGTTATATATTAAATATGATTAGTAAATATATTTGTATATGTTTGTGATGTATTGCCTTGCAGAGGGGAGTCAACCTTGATGTTGAACTCTTCTGGATTGAGGGAAAACAATCCCTTTCAAAACCTTGTGGTGACAGTGGGAAGGTCCTTCACCTAGATAGGTGGAACTGAAAGTTACTCTTGGTCTTTTGTCATGCTGAGCATATCAAAGGGGAACTTGATACTGGTTAAGACTCTCAGGCAATACTCATGTAGAGACTGACATTCAAGATGTTAATGTTCGCAAGTTGATATGCTAGCTTCTGCTAGCCTCAAAGTGACTAAGGGTTGAGACTTAATATATGCTTAGATTGCATAGACCAAGAGTAAAGAATACAAGGTGAGAGTGAAGTATTTGTAAGGGAAGAAGTGCACATGGACCAGCAAGACCAGAAAGGAAAAGAGGAAAAAGGGAAAGGAATCATATCAAACATTGTGGAATATGGAAGCACATGTCATTGTGAGAGAAACGACAAGAAGAGGTTAGTCTGATTGAAGTAGAACAAGGAGGATCATGTTAGCATTAACTACAAATAGAAAACTAATGTTGGAAATGGATGTATGTCTCCATGATCATACAACAGGGAAGTAAGAAAATAGAAGAACGTGCGGATAAGGAGAGAAAATTGTAACAGCATCCTCATGCCATTCATCTTGACTTGACCAAGGTCTAGATCACCTCATGCTTATCTGCAGGATCACACATGTTTGCCTCATGCCTTTATCTATGACTCGCTCACCTCATGTACTCCTCATACTATGCTTCTCTTCCATTCCATGGCTGTACTGATACATATGTTTCCCTCATGTTTCCCTCATCAATCATGCATGTAGCATAGCATATCGATAGATCTAGTGTACACAGTATATAAAGGCCCAAGTCACCACCAGAGGACCTCAGTCTTGTCCTCTTGGTCTTTCCCCACCTTTACTGGTTGACTACAGGAGCTACTTGATTCATCCTACTTGTCATCTCTTGATTGTTGCTAGTGCCTTTCGGTAAAACCTGGTCATTTCATTACCCAGCTGCCTTCCTGGCTATTATGCCTACAGTTTCCCTTTCTCTTGACTACTGATATTGCAATTTCTGCAGCTGTAAGGCCTATGTTTTGTGAACCTATACAGTAGCACCTGCCAGGCCTTGGTGTGCAAACAGCCAAGAAAGGACATGCAAGGGTGCATACTCTTCAGAATAGATGGTGGGGCAGGCTTTACTTGCTTGCAATGTGTGTAACTGAGCTTACAAAAGAAGGTGCAAGTGTTTTCTTCAAACCTGATGGTGTATCCATGGGATGTTTATTGACATGACATATCCCAGAATGCATTCTGGAATTGCAATCACTACATGTACTCTAAAATCACCTGGTCTCTTGTTTTTCTTAACATTAAACCTTTCAGAAGGTCAATGGATCCCTTTAATAATTTGTGGAGATGGAGCTACAGAGTAAGTTTGTGGCACTGCCAGCAAATATACATGGTTCTGCCATAGCTAAGCTTAACATATGTATGATTCAAACTAATCAAGATATTTTTCTTGCCTCCCCACCAATATAAATAGCTCATGATCTTGGATGTGGGGCTGAGGGTGGATGGAAACAAGGTGACAGCATCCAGCTTGTAATCCACCATCATGTTTATCCATGAAGTCCATAAGGGTTGCTTTCACACTGTGGTTACCAGTATTTTCTATAGAGGGGGAACAGTCAGTATTTTTTTCATGGGCTAAGCTTCCCTGACTTACATTCCTAATTCACCAACAGGCATTCATGTATACTGCTATCCCTAAAATATACCAAGATATGGCCAATGAGGCAAGGGAGAGAAAAGCCATATTTAGATTGGCTGGCTTTCAAAACCATGCATATCACTTTCCATCCCACACTGTATGGGCTTGATCTTGGTCGCTTGCCACAAAAGCCTTCAAGACTTTTTTTCCAAAAATATATATAAGTACTATGAGATTGAGCTGTCAAAACTATACAGCAGCTCCCCATGCTTGCAACAGCTGTATGAATCCTCCATAATACTGGCAGCTGCATATAACTTAGGTTCAGTCACTGTCTGCTGTCTGAAATAACCAAACCTTATCAGTAAGGCTAATCAAGACAATGGTAAGCAGAGTTACTATCTAGGAGTTTACATGTGTATACACTAGATCTAATGATATGCTATGCTATATGCACAATAGGTGAGGATAACATGAGGGGAACATACTGTATATATCAGTACAGCCATAGAATGGAAGGGAAGCTTAACGTGAGGAGTCCATGAGGTAAACAAGTCATAGATAGGGGCATGAGGTGAACATGTGTTTGTCTAGACTACATATGTGATCCTATAGTCAAGCATGAGATGATCTAGACCTTGGATGAGTCAAGATAAATGGCATACGGACGTTATAAGGCTAACATGTCCAGATCTTTGCATGGACTTGAACATTTGGCAGGTTCAGGTTATAGAGGTAATAGATAGGGATTAAATGTGAAAGTTAATGTATAAAATTGGGAAAAATAGTAGAAATAAAGGAAAAATAATATGGTCTACAACACTATTCTCTCTCTAAGAATCAACTTCCAGGTGATTAAAGCATAGCTTTGGCATAGGTATTTCTTGTGATAGTATTCCATAATTTGTGAAGCTTGAAAAGAACTCTATTTGCATAAAACAAATGCCTCATGGAGCATTTGGATGACTCTTGTGGAACTCTTTAATAGCATTTTAGTTACCCAAAGATTCCCATGTATATTTTCATCTGTATATCCTTTCCAGTAGACAAGATACTCTAGGTGATTTCTTTTGAATTGAGTGTCAACTATGTAATTGACCTTATATTCAATCTCTTTATCTTCAGTAACATTCACTGGCCC
This sequence comes from Boletus eberwhitei, assembly GCA_038090915.1. Classification (NCBI taxonomy): domain Eukaryota; kingdom Fungi; phylum Basidiomycota; class Agaricomycetes; order Boletales; family Boletaceae; genus Boletus; species Boletus eberwhitei. The sequence continues at coordinate 33,485 of JBBPNO010000229.1, forward strand.
AGGATGGAAGGTTGTTTGGACATCAAGGTGTTCTTTGTAAGAGTGAACATGAGATCTGTTCACAACTAGATGTATAAACATTGAGTGTGGTAATCTCAATTCTAGTGCATTATCTCCTACAAGCTTCATGATCTCATATGGTCCTAGCCATTGTTCTGTATCTGCACAAGTTAGTCTAAAGTTATTGATTGAAAGCCAAACTTTATTGCCAATCTTATATTTAGGGATTTCAGAGCAATGTACAAAATTGTCTACTTGATCATCCATTGTTGTGCTTTCTCCAGGTTAGCTTTTGTTTGGGCGAAAGTATCCTGCATGATGATAGTTAATTCTTCTGCTGCAGGTGCTTTGGTACCCTTTTGTTCAAAGCCCATTCTAGGAATATATGACCATGTCACTTCAAAGGGTGATTTTTATGTAGAAGCCTACTTCTTGGTATTACAGGAGAATTGTGCTAGAGGTAACCAATCAATCCACTCTTCTTGCTTTTCAGCAGTGAAGAGTCTGAAATATTGTTGTAGATCTCTATGCATTTTTTCTGTCTGTCCATCTATTTTCTTTAGAGAATTAATCAATGACTACTATGATTGAGTCAAATCCTTTAGATAGGGGTAGATTTGTTGTAAAGTCTGTGGTTACTTCAATCCAGGATGTATCTGGTAGATCTAATGATCAAAGTTTTCCAGATGTTGCTATATTATATGGCTTGTATCTTGCACATCATTCATATCTAGTGACATATTCTTTGATGAATATGTTTATGCTAGGCCATGTATAGCTTCATTGTACAAGTTCTATTATCTTTTCTGATCCAGGATGACCTACAACTGGAGTGTTGTGATGTAGTTTGATGATTTCCATTCTTAGTTTTTGATCATCAGGTATATCGATCTTTTCTTCTTTGTCATGAAGAAGTTCATCTTTGAGTGTGTCAATATCATATTTCTGACATAAGGTAATGATGTCAGATTCTTTGAGCAAATATATGGCTTTAATGATTTTCTCAACGATGGATTCAAAGTTTGTAGTAATGCAAACTTCTGTAACACTGATCTATTCAGGCAGAATGACTAGCACTCTGATATTGTCATTTTTTATGCCAATGGCATGGTCTTCTTGTCTAGATAAAGCATTGGCTTTATCCATAGTGGTGCCTGCCTTGTGAAGCTATTTGAAATTGAAACATGTTAGATATTGTGCCCATTAGGCTTGCCGACAGTGAAGGTTTTGGCATTTCATAAACTATTGTAAATTAGCGTGATCATTTCAGATTTTGAACGAGGTAGTGATGCTATTGTCCAGGTGATCTAATGACACTAAGCATTTCTTTATCCAATATAGGATAGTTTCTTTCTTCAGGTGTCATGAAATGTGAGGAGTGGTGAATCTATGTTTAAGCATGTTAAATGCTGTTTGTTGGTTTTCTGTGCATTTGAAGGAAATATCCTTCTTAGTTGGTGAAACAACCAGGCCTTACCGGAAGGCACTAGCACAATCAAGTAATGATAATAAAGATGAATCAAGTAACTCTTATGGTCAACTGGTAAAGAATGGAAAAGACCAAGAGGACAAGACTGAGGTCCTCTGGCAGCAACTTGGGCCTTTATTTACTGTCTAGGGGTTTACACTAGATCTAATGATATGCTATGCTACATGCATGATTGGTGAGATCAACATGAGGGAACTACATATATCAGTACAGCCATGGAATGGAAGAGAACCCTAGAATGAGGAGTGCATGAGGTGGACAAGCCATAGATAGGGACATAAGGCAAACATGTGTTTGTCTAGACTAATATGTGTGAATCTGCAGGCAATCTAGGCCTTGGATGAGTCACAGTGAATGGCATGAGGAAGCCATGAGGTTAATGGATCTAGATCTCTACATGGACTTGAGAATTTGGCAGGTTCGGATTATAGGGATAATAGATAGGGGCTAAATGTGAAAGTCAATGTATAAAATAGGAAAAAATAGTAGAAATAAAGGGAAAAAATAATATGGTCTATAATAGTTGGATCATTTGAGATATGTGTGTTATGGTTGAGCAAGGAGGTATCATCTTTTCCCTATAAACTGACATCCCCTTCACCTTCTTGTGGAACGACCTGTTCTATGACACAGGGGAATACTTCCACAGCACTCCCCAAACTCCCAATGAAAAAGGCTATGCCTTTTAAATTCTGACCATCAACATTGCCATCAAGGCTGTACACAGCAATGAACATTGCTCTTAGACTATGCTTCATTTCCTTATATTCCATATTTACAATATTTTACATATGGACATTTTCTCCTCAGCTGTGTTCTCTTGCACATGGCCTTGTAGTCCACCTTTTCCCAATCCAATCTGAGACTGTACCTCACCTTCCTATTCAGTATTTATATCTAAACCTGCCCTGAAGCCCTCTTAAGCTTTATATATACTAACGCTTCTCCTCTGTAAACTGTAACCTTGATATACACTATTCATCATGTAACTCAAGTATATCAAAGTTCCACCTTGCTTCAATCTGATTCAAATCGGGAAGCCATCTTGTCCTTGTGCTTGCTATTTGTAGTGATAGCAAGTGCCATACTTTGTACACTCGCACTTGGTTGGACTCACCCCCTCTAAGCCATGGTTGACTTGCCATTTGCCCAAGAAGTATTGGCCCACATTTTGGGCTTCTGCACAGAGAGCTACATCTGTGAAGTAGCAACAAATCCTTCCTTTAGCATACCTGAGTCAATGCCCTCAGGACCACATAATTGGGAAACTAGGAAGGTGCTGGTTGTAGATCAAGAGGATTATATGGTCGCATGTCAACAGTTATGCAGAGAGGCATAACAATGTGTGACTTGTGCATATTCTTCAATGGATCTGCAGTAAAAGTTTGCTAGACCAAGAAAACTGCATACACCTCTAACCTTCTTTGAAATCAGCCATTCATTAATGGCTGTGACTTTACTATTGTCTATCTTGATTCTATTATGAGATATTGTCATGCCAAGAAATTCCACTTCTTGGACACTAAAGGTGCATTTCTTTGGTTTTGCAAATAGATTGTGGTCTTCAAGATGTTGCAATATTTTCTTTATGATTCTTTCATGTTCTTTGAGGTCATTAGTCTTTGTGAAAATCAATATATATGACCAAAACATCAGGCATGTCTGAGAATAGTTTGTTCATCATGGTTTGGAATG
>JBBPNO010000230.1:0-36597 GCA_038090915.1 Boletus eberwhitei
CATTCCCATTGTTGGGAACCAGTCATCCAGTGTGACAGTATATGCGTGGGCATCTTGAACGGATTGTGTCTTCTGTGTCGGAAAGTGTTTTAGTAGGAGTGTCATCAAGTAGTGATCCTCTCTGAGGTACAATAAGTTCTTCATGTGCAGTGTGTTGACGCAATTTTGAGAGTAATCTGAGACCATCTGGTTCAAGATCAATAGAGGCTTGTGTGTGTTGGCTGAATGGAGATGGAAGAGTGTAAAACAACTGGGTAAGCAAGTAACAGAACCAAAGAGCAACTTGAAAGCCTTGGCCATGTGGTGCAAGATGGGGTACTTGTAGACCTGCATTATTGTGATGATGGACTGCTCGGCATTGGAAAGTGTTGTCTCACCACAGATACTGAGTACCTTCTTGTTGTGAACCATACTGCAAAAGGCAACAAGCGTGAATGGACAATAGTGACTATGAAGATAGGTCACAACATATGCAGAGATCAACCAGTTCAAAGAGAATGGATCCACAGTGGTATCAGCATCGATCATGAACAGATACTCGTAAAATGTCAGGTTGACACCAATCATGTTCTTGATTTGGTAGTACATCTTCAACTCCAATGGGTTCATAGGAGAGTTAAAGTGTACCTATTCTGCCATCGCATGTAAGCCACTGTATTGCATCCTCCCATGGGTATAGATGTACCTTGTTCAAGGAGTGCATAATAGCCATTTGCGAGTCTTGCTTTTCTCGGTTGCTGGGGCACGATCTCTCTGTCAGCTTGCCGACCTTGACAACCACAAGATAGGGCACAACGTGACCTGTGCACTTGTATAACCCAGAGTATACTTTGTCTATGTTATGTTTCCAAGCACCCTCACCCAATGACACGAAACTCAACAGTTTGGGGTCAAAGTCACCACCCGCACCAAGGATATCAAGCACGATGTGAGGGGTGGGTTGGTCATTTCTGGAACCAATGATGTTGCCATCATAGACAACGAGAATCAACTTGCGTTTGTCGTCGTATTTGAGCTGAGTGAGTGAGTCAATGGTGCGACAGAGCGAGGTCTCTCCTTCTGTGTAACAAGGCACTTGACAGATCACAAATTTGTCATGGTCCTCTGGCACATGAGGCACACCAAAGTTGATTGAGGTGATAAACTTGAATGTGATAATGCTGACCATGTTACGCGACCTGCGTAATCCGTGACACGTGACCGTGTAATCCGTTTAAACTACAACCGGCCACCTTCCCAGTTCCCCAATTAGATCTTGGTCCGGAGGGCGTCGACTCCGATGTGCCGAGGGAAGGCTTTGTTGCTACTCCGCAGAGGTAGCTCTGTACAGGAGCCCGAAACGTGGGCTGGCGCTACTTGGACAAACGGCGAGCCGACCGTGCTTATAGAGGGCGAGCCCTACTAAGAGCGATGGTACAAAGTACCACACTTGCTATTACTGCAAATAGCAAGAGTAACGAGGAGATGGCTTCCAGATTGAGGTGCGATCGAAGCGAGGCAGAACTTTGACTGTGATTGACTTTACACGGTGAATAGTGTATATCAAGGTTAGGGATTTACATGAAAGAAGCGTCCCTATATATAGTACTTCGGGACTTTAGGGTAGGTTGATCATAAATACTAAATAGGAAGAGGGAGATTGGATCTCAGATAAAATCGGGGGGTTTAGGAACTACGAGGCAGGGCGCAAGAGAGCACTGCCGAGGGGAGGCTGTCCGATATGTAATACAATGATGTGAAATGAAATATAGCCATAGTCCTGTGTCCTTCGCCTTGCGCAGCCTTGTTGGTGGTGTTGATTGGTCGGAGCTTAGAAGGCATCGCCTTCTGCGTTGGGGGTCAGCGGGGTATTGGAGAAGTAGTCCCCCGCGTCGAAGAGGAGGTCGTCCCATAGGGACGGGGTGAGGATCTCGTGGTTTAAGGAAATTTGGTACCCCCTTTCCTGGTCATCCGTAACAGGAATGATTGTTGGAAAGAATGGGGTCCAAATGGATCCAGTAAAGCTGAAAGCCATTCAAGAATGGCACCACCCAGGAAACGTGAAGGACATATGATCCTTCCTAGGTTTCTGCAACTTCTACAGGAAGTTCATCCCCTCCTTTTCAGACATCGCACGACCTCTGCTCGACCTCACCAAACAGAAGACTGCATGGCACTGGGATGAACCACAGGAGAAAGCATTCCAAAACCTACAGAACACCTTCACATGAGAACCCGTCCTGGCATTCCCTGACACCAACAAACCATTCATGCTTATGACCGACGCTTCCTTAACCGCCTCAGGAGCAGTACTCATGCAGACCAACGACAACGGAGATATGCAACCATGTGGATATCTCTCACAAACCTTCTCTCCGGCCAAGAGAAATTACGACATATATGACAGGGAACTATTGGCTGTCATTAGGGGGTTAGAGGAATGGCGACAATATCTCCTTGGGTCGCCCCATCCCGTGACTGTATTAACAGATCACAAAAACCTCACCTACTTTAAAGAACCTCAAAAGCTGTCACGACGACAGGCCAGATGGCTCCTGTTCCTACAGGACTTCAACGTCACGTACCACGCACTCCCTGGAAGCAAAATGGTTCCTGCCGACGCCCTGTCTTGACAAGACGAAGTTGACACTTCCAAAGATAACGAGGATGTGCAAATCCTGCCAACAAATGCCTTTGACCACCAAGTCCACTGTATTGACCTGGCACTGGCAAAGAAAATTGAAGAATCATCAACAGACGACCCCCTAGTCCTCTCCGCTCTCCAGAATATTGAAAAGGACCAACCACTTTTTGCCCGATCTAATGTAACTGACTGGACCTTCAACAACGGATTATTATACTTTAAGGGACAATTGTATATTCCAGGGCCAGCTCGACAAGCCATCGTACTTGCCGCCCACAACTCTACCAAAGGCAGACACAGTGGCCACCTACGCACCGTCGCCCTTCTCTCAAAAGACTACTGATGGCCCAGTTGATCTACCTTTGTCTGCAAATTTGTCGCCGGTCGTGCCATATTCCAGGCCAACAAGGTCCAGACCCATCCTATGGTTCTCCCAGTAACCCCCCTCACCTTCTAGGGCACGCGTCCATTCCAGAACCTTTCGGTGGACCTCATCACCGACCTTCCGCCCATCAATGGTTCTGATTCTGTTATGGTCATGGTCAACCATGGGCTTAGTAAGGGGGTAATTCTCGCCCCTTGCTGCAAAACAGTAGATGTGGCTGGTATAGCCTGTCTTTTCTTCGATCATGTGTTCAAATGCTTTGGGCTACACGACAAACTGATCTCAGATCGTGGTCCACAATTCATGTCTGCATTTGCCCGAGAGCTCGCAAGACTCCTCCAGTATGACGTAGCACTATCCACGGCCTACCATCCTCAGACAGATGGAGAAACGGAACGCTACAATCAGGAACTGGAAACCTACCTAAGGATCTTCTGTGACAGACAACCCCATCAATGGCTAGACCTACTACCCATGGCCGAATTCACACATAACTCCGCCACACACTCTGTCACAGGGAAATCCCCTTTCAGCCTTATGGTAGGATACGAACCACAATCCTACCCCCCCCTCGGGAAGACCTTCCTCCCTGTATTAGAACAAAGGATGGCTTCTCTCGACGAAGCACGAAAAGAAGCTGAAGCAGCACATATGATCGCCCAATAAAGAATGAAGGAGAGAACGTCCTCTCGCTTCAAACCATGGAAAAGGAGACAAAGTCTGGCTGGAAGCCAAGAACCTGAAGCTACAGGTCCCTTCCAGAAAATTATCTCCTAAACGAACTGGTCCCTTCGAAATCACCAAAGTAATATCCTCCATCACCTACCAACTGAAGCTGCCGGCCCAGTGGAAGATCCATGACGTATTCCATGCATCCCTACTTTCCCCGTATCGGGAGACCACAGAACATGGACCTAACTTCGCACGCCCACCACCGGAACTAGTCGGAACAGAGGAAGAATATGAAGTGGACAGCATCATCAACCATTGGGGAACCTCGGGATGAAGGCAATACCTGGTGCACTGGAAAGGGTACACCGCCTCCAAGCAGACTTGGGAAGCGGAGTCAAACCTAGGCAATGCCAAGGCAGTGCTCCAGGAGTATAAAAAATGGCATCGACTCTGACGGAGTTCTAATGCCCCAAGATATCTCTTCTCTCCTGATCACCATCTCCCATGTCCAGACTGCCCTCACCCAAGCCTGCCTACAAGTCCGTTACCCAGACCTAGATATCCCCACCCATGCCAACGAGCATCAGTGCTTCTGTTGCATCAACGGTTGCCCCTATCACTACCAGTGGTAGATGTCCTTTGCCTTCCTCACCTGTCACCTCAGCAGACTCCCCCCTACCTCCCGACAACTCCTATATGCATCCATTCTCAAGAACGCTGAGGCCCTCAGAGCCTTGGAGCGGAACTCCTTCTTCAACTCCGACAACTCCCTTGTACAGCTTGTACTCCTATTCTGAGCTTACACCCGCATTTGATCCCTGGTCACCAGGACCCCCTGGAGCACGACAGGTTTCCCTTTATGGGAACTCATCGCAAGGAACGCCTGAGATTCCCCACAGATCACCGCCCTCTCTGACATCACCGCTACACTCCTCAAGGTTTGGGAATATATTCTCGACCTTTTCTATATCGAAGGCTTTGACCTCTGTGTTGCCCTACTCCCCGGACATCACTTTGAACATGCCATCCAACCCATCCTCAGGACCATGTCTGAAGAACAAAGAAACACGTTCCTTTCTGCCGATGAAACCACTCCTGGCTACCCCTGCTCCCGCCAAAGTATCCCAACACCCGCCGCTGAGAATCTCCACAGAGGTGGAAGTGCTAACAGAGCTGATCTGGAACCTACAAAGGGACCTAGACCAACGTCCTCCGACTCCAATGTCATCCTCGTCAATGGGACCACCCCCTCCTTCCAACGGGGACTCAATGGGACCAGCACTCCCCCTTGAAGAGAATCCACCCCCATATCCCCACCACCCGTTTCTGTACCCGCCAGACGCGTCCGCAGACAATGCGCCATGGTGTTCACCAACAGCCTGCCCATCTGCACCACCACCACCCATACTCCCTCTCCATTGGGGCGAACTACAATGAGGAGCCCTCCAGCTTCCTCCGTTCTCCGCATGGAACCCACGACCACCACTCTCCCAAATGGTACCAATGCAGTGGATGGTGATACCCATACCCTGGACGTCACCTCCTCCACCCATGATACTCTACCTTGACCCACCTTCGTGCCAATGCACTGCTTCGAGTGTGGCTCCACCGAGCATATTCAAAGCAACTGCCCCAGCTACCGTTGCCCCTTCTGTCACCTGGCAAGCCCCGGATATCCACAATATCGTTGCCCCGACCGATGCTGCACCAGCTGCGGAGAAAGGGGACACGGGCCTCAACATTGCACCAACTACAATGTGGCCTACAATCCAGGATGGGACCTCACCGACTATGAGGAGCACAGTGGAGATAGGAGTTCCTGAGATGGAACTTCAGGAATACGAGGAGGGTAATATTACGGTTGACCAAGGGGGGTACCATTTTTCCTTACACATGGATATTCCAACCCTGTCCCTATGGGATGACCTCCTCTTCAACACAGGGGAATACTTCCCAAACACCCCATTGACCCCCAATTCTAAAGGCAATGCCTTCTGAAACTCCGACCATCAACACTGCCGTCAAGGCTGTGCAAGGCAGTGGACACTGTATCTTGGCTATATTTCATTTCATATCTATTTCATATGAACAGCATCTCCTCAGCTGTGTTCTCTCATACATAGCCTTGTAGTTCCTACTCTTCCCGATCCCATCTGAGATCCAATCTCTCCTTCCTCTTTAGTATTTATATCTAACTGGCCCTGAAGCCTTCTCACACCATAAATAGCGACGCTTCTTTCATGTAATTCCTAACCTTGATATACACAATTCACCATGTAAAGCCAAACCTTATCAAAAGTTCCACCTTGCTTCGATCTCGCTCAGATCTGGAAGCCATATCTTTGCTCATCTTACTATTTGCAGTAATAGTAAGCTCGGTACTTTGTACCCTCGCTCTTAGTAGGGCTCGCCCTCTATAAGCACAGTCAGCTCGCTGTTTGTCCAAGTAGCGCCAACCCACATTTGGGTTTCTGCACAGTGAGCTACATTTGCGGAGTAGCAACAAAGCCTTCCTTCGGCATATCAGAGTCGATGCCCTCTGAACCACACAATAGGGGAACTGGGAAGGTGCCGGTTGTAGATCTAGAAGGATTACACGGTCATGTGTCAACAGTTATGCAGGTCACATAACAAAATATCAAGGTTATCAGACCCTTAGTGCTACCAAGCCTAAGGCAACCCTTGGGTCTACAGGTGTAGACATCCTCTCTCCACCATTTGACGGATTAATCTCTCCGCCCTCTTAGGACAAGACCCACCGTCCTCAGAAGAAGAAGAGACCACACCAACATGTGCTTCAGATTCACTAGACACGTCTTCCTCCAGAAGAATCGGATCGTCTTGGGAACCACAAGACTATCACTATCAAGACCCTCAAGACCGTTCATCTCCCTGTCCATCTCAAACTCTAGGTTTACCCGGTGGTCTCTGCTCTCAATCCGCAATCCCATCGGAAGATCCCATCCCTTTGCCATCCTCGGAACCGGAACTGATCAATGTAGACCCCCAAGAGAACGTAGATCTATTTGCAGATCACCCAGATCACCCAGCAAGCGACAACGAAGACGATATGGTTGAATACAAAGCAGCACTACCAGAAGAATGGAACGGAGAAAGTGAAGATGCTAAGAGATGGCTCTTGGCAATGGAAGGGTACTTCTCCCTCCATGACAACATGCCAATAACAGTCAGGAAGCATGTGCTCCTGAATAGAATGTCAAAAGGGAAAGGAAAGGGGTTTTCAGAGGCTTGGCTAACCAAGCTAATCGACGACACGGTGCCCGACTCGGAGAAAACATACAAAAAGATAAAGCAGGCCTTCACGGTCTCCTTTTGCCCTTACAACAATGCCGACAACGCTCGTGTAAAACTCGCTGGCCTCGAACAAAGAAACTGCAGGGGAAGCTTCGACAAATTTGTGTCCCAGTTCTCACTACTGGCTGTAAGGTCAGAAGTATGGGATGAAAAAGCCCTCCTGGAATGGTTCTTACGAGGAGTTGACAACAAGATCATGGAGCAACTCACCCAGTCTAACATACTCACAAAGCCAAACTTCACCATGGAAGATATCTACACCAAAGCTGCCGCCATCAATGCCGGCTATGCTAGGATTAAGGCAATGAGATGAGGACTGAAACTGGCATACGGAGAAGGAGGAGGAAGGCACAAAGATCCAAACGCAATGGACGTAGACCGGATCACACTCTCTCCTACCGAACGAGCCAAGAGAATGAGAGAACGGAGATGCTTTATCTGCAACAAGCAAGGGTGTTCTACAAGAAAACACCCCGGGTATAGACCCGTAAAGAGACCAGCAGCACAAACAAGGGTCGTCACCACTTCCCCCATCCCACGACAACAGGACTTGCTGGACCAGTACCTCGCTGAGGTGTCCAGGAGCAGTAGCCGAGATACAGTTCTCAGAATGCTCAAGGCGGCCTTTGACATGGGGCTTGATGAGTGAGGACTCCCACTGGAGGAAACACACGAAGAAGTCACAGAAGAATGGAAGGAGTCTGTGAACGTCCTCTCATTGGACCAGAATCCGCAGCACCCATTAATCTATTTAGACCCCTGAAAATGCATTTTTAAAGGGAGGAGGTGGACCAACATCACTTCCCTCCTTCACGATAGCCCCTGTATTCATTTCTGGATCGAAGAGTAATTCTATTCACATTCCTCTCTCAATCTAGAAGCAGGATGGCAAAATCATTGGAACAAATGCCCTCATCGACAGTGGGGCAACCAGATGCTTTATATCAAGAAAAGCGATACAAGATATGGGATTGCCAGTATACAAGCTTGATCAATCAATATGAGCATGGAACGTAGATGGAACCCAGAACCAATCAGGGACCATCAAACAGAAGACCAACATTGTATTGGACTATGGAGGAGTGCGAGAGCGGCGGGACCTCTTCATCCTCAACTGTGGCAAAGACGAAGTCATTTTAGGACTTCCATGGCTCAGGGCGGTTAACCCTGATATAGATTGGAAAGATGGACGGGTAATGATTATGCTGTCATCATACAGGTTCACACATGGGGATCCCCCCAGAACCTTGGAACAGCGACACCTACTGAGGTATTTGGAACACGATGAAGCTGAGTACGTGCAAGACGGACTCTATGAAAGCTTCCATCACTGGACGCCTGAACAATGGGCAAAGTTCTTCAACACGCACGGGGATATGCCAGAGTTTGTTGTCAGAAGAGCAACTCTATCCACAGCAATCGCCCAACAGGCACAGAAGAAAGATGTGGCCCTACCTCCAGCCTTCAAAGAATATGAGGACATCTTCACCGAGAAGACCACAATGAAGCTACCACCATCAAGGCCTTACGACCACGCCATTGACCTGAAGGACACGTTTACGCCCAAACGAGCCCAAGCCTATCCATTGAATCCCAAAGAACAGAAGGCCTGCAGAGAATTCATCGACGAACATCTCAAAACTGGAAAAATATCTCCATCAAAATCTCCCCAAGCAGCACCTTTCTTTTTCGTCCAGAAAAAAGATGGAAAACTGAGACCCTGCCAAGACTACCGGTATCTAAACGAGCACACAATCAAAAATGCATACCCCCTTCCTCTCATCTCCGATCTCGTCGATAAACTGAAGGGATCCTCCATCTTCACCAAGTTCGACATCAGATGGGGATATAACAATGTGCTCATAAAATCAGAAGACCGATGTAAAGCAGCGTTTCTCATCCCATTCAGGCTTTACAAGCCCAATGTAATGTTCTTTGAAATGTGCAACTCGCCGGCAACCTTCCAGGCGTTCATGGATGATCTCTTCGAAGATTACATCACAGAAGGATGGTTGGTAATATATATGGATGACCTGCTGATCCACTCCTCAGATCAGGCAATCCATGACGAAAGGACCAGGAAGATCCTAGAACGCTTCCGCCAGCATGAAATATACCTCAAACTCGAGAAGTGCACCTTCTCCACCGAAAAAGTCGAATACTTAGGAATGATTGTTGGAAAGAACGGGGTCCAAATGGATCCAATAAAGCTAAAAGCTATTCAAGAATGGCACCACCCAGGAAACGTGAAGGACGTACGGTTCTTTCTAGGTTTCTGCAACTTCTACCGGAAGTTCATCCCCTCCTTCTCGGACATTGCACGACCTCTGCTCGACCTCACTAAGCAGAAGACTGCATGGCACTGGGATGAACCACAGGAAAAAGCATTCCGAAGCCTACAGGACGCCTTCACACGAAAACCCGTCCTGGCATTCCCCGACACCAACAAACCATTCATGCTTATGACTGACGCTTCCTTAACCGCCTCTGGAGCGGTACTCATGCAGACCAATGACAACAGAGATATGCAACCATGTGGATATCTCTCACAAACCTTCTCTCCAGCCAAGAGAAATTATGACATACATGACAGGGAACTATTGGCTGTCATTAGGGGGTTGGAGGAATGATGACAGTATCTCCTCGGGTCGCCTCATCCCGTGACTGTACTAATGGATCACAAAAACCTCACTTACTTTAAAGCACCTTGAAAGCTGTTACGACGACAGGCCAGATGGCTCCTGTTCCTACAGGACTTCGACATCATGTACCACACACTCCCTGGAAGCAAAATGGCGCCCACCGACGCCCTGTCTCGATGTCACGTACCACACACTTCCTGGAAGCAAAATGGCGCCCGCTGATGCCCTGTCTCGACGAGACGAAGTCGACACTTCCAAAGATAACGAAGATGTGCAAATCCTACCAACAAATGCCTTTGACCACCAGGTCCACCGTATTGACCTGGCACTGGCAAAGAAAATCGGAGAATTGTCGACCGATGACCCCCTAGTCCTCTCTGCTCTTCTGAATATTGAACAGGACCAACCACTCTTCACCTGTTCTAATGTAACCGACTGGACCTTCAACAACGGACTCTTGTATTTTAAGGGACAACTATATATTCCGGGGCCAGCTCGGCAAGCCATCGTACTTGCCGCCCATAACTCTACCGAAGGCGGACATGATGGCCACCTATGCACCATTGCCCTCCTCTCAAAAGACTACTGGTGGCCCAGTTTATTTACCTTCGTCCACAAATTTGTCGCCAGTTGTGCCATATGCCAAGCCAACAAAGTCCAAACCCATCCTACGGTTCCCCCAATAACCCCCCTCGCCTTCCAGGGCACGCGTCCGTTCCAGAACCTTTCTGTGGATCTTATCACCGACCTTCCTCCCATAAATGGTTCTGATTCTGTCATGGTCATGGTCGACCACGGGCTTAGTAAGGGGGTAATTCTCGCCCCTTGCTCCAAAATGGTAGACGTGGCTGGTGTAGCCTGTCTTTTCTTCAATCATGTGTTCAAACGCTTCGGACTACATGACAAACTGGTCTCAGATCGTGGCCCGCAATTCGCATCCGCATTCGCCCAAGAGCTCGCAAGACTCCTCCAGTATGACGTAGCACTATCCACGGCCTACCACCCTCAGATGGATGGAGAAACAGAACGCTACAACCAGGAACTGGAAACCTACCTAAGGATCTTCTGTGACAGACAACCCCACCGATGGCTAGACCTACTACCCATGGCCAAATTCACACATAACTCCGCCACACACTCTGTCATGGGGAAATCCCCTTTCAGCTTTATGGTAGGATATGAACCACGATTCTACCCCCCTCTTGGAAACACCTTCCTCTCCGCATTAGAACAAAGGATGGCTTCTCTCGACGAAGCACGAAAAGAAGCCGAAGCAGCACATATGATTGCCCAACAAAGGATGAAGGAGAGAATGTTCTCTCACTTCAAACCATGGAAAATCAGAGACAAAGTCTGGCTGGAAGCCAAGAACCTGAAGCTACAGGTCCCTTCCAGAAAGCTATCTCCTAAACTAACCGGTCCCTTCGAAATCACCAAAGTAATATCCTCCGTCGCCTACCAACTGAAGTTACCAGCCCAGTGGAAGATCCATGATGTATTCCATGCATCCCTACTTTCCCTGTATTGGGAGACCACGGAACATGGACCTAACTTCACACGCCCACCACCGGAACTAGTCGGAACGGAGGAAGAATATGAAGTGGACAGCATCGTCAACCATCGGGAAACCTCAGAACAAAGGTGATACCTGGTGCACTGGAAAGGGTACACCGCCTCCAAGCAGAGTTGGGAAGCAGAGTCAAACCTAGGCAATGCCAAGGCAGTGCTCCAGGAGTATAAAAGACAGCATTGACTCTGACGGAGTTCCAATGCCCCAAGATATCTCTTCACTCCTGATCACCATCTTCCACATCCAGACAGCCCTCACCCAAGCCCGCCTACAAGTCCGCTACCCAGACCTAGATATCCCCACCCATGCCAATGAGCATCAGTGCTTTTGTCGAATCAACAGTTGCCCCTATCACTACCAGTGGTAGATGTCATTCTCCTTCCTCACTCGCCAACTAAGCAGACTCCCCCCAACCGCCCGTCGTCTGCTCTATGCATCCCTTCTCGAGAACACCGAGGCTCTTGGAGCCTTGGAATGTAACTCCTTCTTCAATTCCAACAACTCCCTCATACAGCTCGTACACCTATTCCGGGCATACACCCATATTCGATCCCTGGTCACCAGGACCCCCTGGGGCGCATCAGGTTCCCCTCTATGGGAACTCATCACAGGAAACGCTTGAGACTTCCCACAGGTCACCGCCCTCTCCAACATTGCCGCCACCCTCCTCGAAGTTCGGGAATATATTCTCGACCTTTTCTATATCGAAGGCTTTGACCTCTGTGTCACCCTTCTCCCCGGACATCACTTTGAACACGCCATCCAACCCATCCTCGGGATCATGTCTGAGGAACAAAGAAACGCCTTCCTCACCTCGGATGTATCCACCCCAGGATATCCCTGCTCCCGTCGCAACACTCCAACGATCACTGCTGAGAATCTCAATGGAGGTCGAGGCCCTGAACGAGCTCATCCAAATGCTACAGAGAGAGCTCGACCGGCGTCCATGGACTCCAACACCACTCTCATCAACAGGACCACCACCCCTTCCCGACGACAATCTACCCCCATATCTCCCCCAGTCGTTTCCGAACCCACCAGACACGTCCGCAGACAACGTGCCATGATTTTCACCAACAGCCTGCCCATCCGCGCCACCTCCACCCATACTCCCTCTCCACTAGGACGTACTACAACAAGGAGCCCTCCTCCTTCCTCCATTCCCCTTGTGGGACCCATGCCCACCACTCTTCCAAACAACGCCAACACAGTGGATGGTAATACCCATTCCCTGGACGTCTCCTCCTCCTCCCATGACCCTACACCTCGACCCACCAGCATGCCAATGCACTGTTTTGAATGCAGCTCCGTGGAACACGTACGGAGCAACTGCCCCCACTACCATTGCCTCTTCTGTCACGTGGCAGTCCCCAGACATCCACAGTATCGTTGCCCAGAACAACGCTGTACCAATTGTGGAGAACGAGGACATGGCCCCCAACATTGCACCAGTGACAACCTGGCCTATGACCCCGGCTGGGACCTCACCGACTATGTGGAGAATGATGGAGATAGGAGTTCCTGAGATGGAACTTCAGGCATACATGGGGGGTAATGTTACGATTAACCAGGGGGATACCTCTTTTTCCCTTCAAACAGACATTCCCTCCACTTCCCTGTGGGACGACCTCATGTACGACACGGGAGATTACTTCCACAATGCTCCTTTGACCCCCAACACTGAAGGCAATGCCTTCTGAACTCTGACAATCAACATTGCCACCAAGGCTGCACAGGCAATGGACACCACCCTATGGCTCTGTTTCATCTCCCTCAATTCCATATTTTATGTATTTCACATTGGACAGCATCTCCTCGGCTGTGTTCTCTCATACACAGCCTTGTAGTTCCTATACTCCCCAATCCTATCTAAGATCTGATCCCTCTCCCATATTTAGTATTTATATCAGACCTGCCCTGAAGCCTCGAGTACTATATATATATCGACACTTCTTTTCATGTAAATTCCTAATCTTGATATACACAATTCACCGTGTAAAGTCAAACCTTATCAAAGTTCCATTTCACTTCGATCTCGCTCAGATCTGGAAGCCATCTCTTTGCTCGTCTTGCTATTTGCAGTAATAGCAAGCACAGTACTTTGTACCATCGCTCTTAGTAGGGCTTGCCCTCTATAAGCACGGTCGGCTCACTGTTTGTCCAAGTAGTGCCAGTCCACGTTCAGATTTCTGCACAGTGAGCTACATCTGCAGAGTAGCGACAAAGCCTTCCCTCAGCATATTGGAGTCGACGCCCTCCAAACCACGCAATTGGGGAACTGGGAAGGTGCCGGTTGTAGATCAAGAAGGATTACACGGTCACGTGTCACGGGTTACGCAGGACGCGTAACAATTGTCAGTTTTTCCAGAGGCCTTTAATGTTACAATTTTCCTACTTTACCCACAAATTCTCCTTCTCTCTTACTTCTCTTATATACAGACATGGAGATACACCTCAGTCTCCAATGTTAGCTTCATTCTCCTTGTCAATACTAATGCTGTTCTTCTCTTATGCCTCTAGTCAGACTTACTTCTCCTTTGTCATTTCTCGTGTAACAACACATGTTTCCACCTTTCATGACATTCTCTCATGTTCTATCAATGTCATCATGTTCCTTACCTTCTTTAGTCTTTTTCCTTTTTCGTCATGCTGGTCCATGTGCCACTTCCTTTGTATAAATACTGCTCTTCCTGTACTGTAGTCTCCATTCTTGATCTACGCAATACAAGCGTATATTAAGTCTTATTCCTTGGTTGAACTGTTGTTCAACAACTTTTGAACCTATCTTGACTAGCCATTGCTAATAACCTTGACCTTGTATCTTGTGAATGTTAGCATCTTAAACATTGGTCTCTTCATGAGCATTGCCTGAGATTGATAACTAGTTTCGAGGCTTCCTTTGTACACTTCATGTAACAAAAGACCAAGAATCTCTTTGGTCCCACCTGTTTAGGTGTAGGACCCCACCACCATCATCATGAGCTTCCAAAGGGTATTATTTTCCCTTAACCCTGATGACTCTGACATCGAGGTTGACTCTCCACCATGAGCCAACACCCCCGTAAACACCCCTAGTAATCCAAGACCCACAATCGCACTGCTGGCAAACCCCAGACCTCTTGTCCAACCTATCATATCTGTCACACCCATAGCACCCATAGCACCCATAGCACCTCCATCACCAAAGATGTCCCCAAAAACTGAGCTGAAAGTGGCCCTTCTTGCTGACTTTTCCAGGAAATCTGCAGATACCTCCCGCTGGATTAAGGCCATGAAGGCCTACTTTGTACTAAACTCCATTCTTTACTCCACTAATGAAGGAAAAGTCACCACCACCTTGAACAAGATGAATGAAGGGCAATGAGCCAACTTTGCTGAGATGTGGTATGATAAACCCACCAATGCCACCATTGCCAACTCTGAAAAGACATTCAAGAAGTTTGCTCAGAACTTTGAAACCACATTCTACCCTTTCAATACCAAAGCCACTGCCCACCTGGACTTGTTGAAACTTGTCCAGAAATCAATCAGACACTCCAACAGAACCCATGATGATGGGTTCTAGCAGTATATCACTAACTTCCAGAACCTGTCTTGCAAGGCAGGAATCACCAATGATATTACCCTTATCGACCAGTTCTTCCTTGGACTTGACCAGAGAATTGCCATCATGATTCTCTTAATGACTCCCATCCCAACCATGATCAAAGAATGGATCAACCACACAAAAACCTTCCATGTTCAGAAGCTGAGAATCCTAGCCCTCAAACCTCAATTACCCCCTGTCCCCATAAAGACCCTAAAGCCATGGACATTGACAGCATCACCATGTCAAAACTCACGCCTAATGAATGAGCCTGCTGTTTTAGAGAAGGGCTTTGCTTTCACTGCCAAAAGAAGGGCCACAATAGCAACAACTGTAATACTTTCCCCATGACCAATTGCTGCCCTTCCAAAAATCAGAACATTTGTACCACTGAAACCTCACCATCCCCCATTCCTGCAAAAGAAACCCTGTGATCCAAGCTTGATGAATATATCAATTTGCTGAAAACCTCTGGAAAAAATGACAATGACATCTTCTCTGTCCTCAAGATGTGTTATGAAGAACCATCTGAGGAACTTGCTGAGATATTCACTGCATCTGCCAGAGTGAAGAGGGTGTAGGATTTTTAATAAGGGAAGCCACCCCAATGTCTTCTTTTCTAACAATGAACCATGTACTCATAGCACCACGGAACAATAGAACCATGTGTCTCCCTGTTTTGCTACATGGTATCAAGCAAATCGTCAACACCTCAGTCCTGATTGACTCTGGCACTACTGGAAACTTCATCAACCCTTGACTCCTACCACTGGGAATCTTCAAACTCATCCTGGTATCTAACCCAATTGTCGCCTACAATATAGATGGAACTTCCAATACCAAGAAGACCATCCACTGGACCGCAAATGTCCCTTACTCCACTGGTCAATTCATTAACACAGCAAAATTTATGGTTATATGCCTCTCCTGCCCCCAGATTATTCTAGGAATGCCCTGGCTCCAGAAATGGAATTAAACCATCGACTGGAAGACTTTCTCCATTGACTTTTCTTTATGGATCGAAAGGTCTCCTTGTGAGTATCCTCCTCATGAAGAAAACATTAACAAGGTCACCATATTCATGGAAATTACCCAAGCCAAGAAACCCAAGGAGGTCACTCTTCCTAACTTTTGTTCTGACTTTGCCAACGTCTTCAACGAAGCCACTCACACCAAGCTTCTCCCTCACCATCCTTATGATCACACCATCAACCTGAAAGACACCTTCACTCCTAAGATCACCAAAGTCTACCCACTCAATCCTACCGAGAAGGAGGCTTGCAAAGCCTTCGTTGACAAACATTTGAAAACTGGTCACATTGTCCCCTCAAAATCACCCCAAGCTTCTCCTTTCTTCTTTGTCCCCAAGAAAGATGGTTCCTTATGCCCCTGTCAAGACTATCGTTACCTGAATGCCCACACCATATACAATACCTACCCCTTACCTCTCATCTCTAACTAGTTGACAACATGAAGGAATCCAATTATTTCACTAAGTTCGACATCTGCTGGAGCTACAACAACATTCGCATTCGAGAAGAAGATCAATGGAAGGCTGCATTTATCACCCCCCAAGATCTCTTTGAACCCATGTCTGACTGATGAGAGTGGTAGTTGGATGAGACGTCATCATCTTCAAGTTGGGACTTCTCATTGTCAAAGTGGCTGAATAAGTTGGAAAGCTCAATAGCCTCAAAATATTTAAGTTAATATGATAGGATATTATAAAAAAATTTATATACCTTACACTTGCCTTTCAATGGTGGCTCCAAGTCAATGACTTGAATGGCATTCTCTTCAATGATATCTTCATCTTTCTCCTTATTCTCAGCATGCTCACTCTCATCCCAATCCATCTCGTAGTCTGGATTTTCCAAAGGAATACATAGACCAGGCACAGTGGGCAGAGCAGGTACAATAGGCAAAGTACTGGGTACAGTTTGAATAGCCGGGATAGTGGCTGGTGGTTGGTGGACGACAGGAACTACTTTATTCAAGGCAACAACCTTAAGAAAATTTGCACTGCAGGACTTGCCTGGTGCTGAGTTTGAGAGTTTTGTGGTGAAATTGGAAATCCCATTCCAAATGGCAAAGAGATTCTTGTATCGAGAAAATTCCTTGGATATTGCAGCTTGCAAGTTTGCTGCATCAATGCCAGGTTGGACACCTTGTCCCGTTTGATGAATAGTGTGATAGTGCTACATAAATGTCTTCCGAAGGCTGTAAAAATTAGTTATATGGCAAAATTGAGTCGCAACCGACAAACTAGCTGAGTCGGTTTGTTACCGACACTGCAAATCTCTTTGGCATGGCCACAAACCATTCTTGCCAGTCTGGATCACCACTGAAGATGTACTGGGCAATTACTGCAGAAATCACAGTCTCATTCTTACCCATTGGTTCCTCCATTGTTTCAGTGCATTCTGTCTTGTTTTCCGAAAATAGAATACTACAGTTAGCAGGGTGTGACTTCAGCCATGTGACAAGGCTATCAGTCTTCTTTGCAGACCAGTGGATGGTGAACCACTCAGATTGAGACATTTTGGAAGGAGGTGGAGTGACAACAATGGTTTGCTGAGTTCGGCATTGAAGCCCTCCACCCCTGGATCCTCGGCCACAGCCCCTGAATGGTTTGGTGGATGCAGTGGATGCATCAGAGTCATCAGGTGCACTGTGGAAGTTCATTGACAAGATTGATGGGATGAGATACATAGACAGCCTGCAGTCATGCAGACCTGCAAGTTTGAGTTCGATGCATAGGCATTGCATTTAAACTCTGTCTGAATGGTGGTGGCAACTTCAGCCATTCCAGACCCTTTTCAGTGCAGATGTCAGAGCTGGTCAGAGCTGGTCAGAGAATAGGATGAGTCACACTAATATGGACTGCATGGCAGATCCTGATTCAGATGTTAAGGAGCGTAGCATTGTTGATTCTAATCTCAAGGTTAGTAGTTATTCACTTATATAACTCTATTCCTTTAATTAACCTTGCCATTTAAAAGAGCACCAACATCTTGCCTACTCTCGCACCACCAAAAGTGGACAACCTGAACTTTGAATTTGATCACTACCTTACCATTAATGTGGAGCATGTCATGGATGCAATCAAGTGGTGGCACAAATATCAAGGCATATTTTCATGTCTTTCCCATATGATGCTTGATTACCTCATAATCCTAGGTAAGTACTAGTATACCTTGATCTTCATCAATAATGGACTCATTGTTAACCTAACAACTTTCATTGATGTTGAACAGCTCTTTAGCTGTGAACACCTCTTACTTTTGCATATATGATCACATCTTTCTGTAAAAGATTCGAGTGAAGATGTGTGAGCACAGCAGCTGGAACAATGCTCAGTCATCGTGCGGTACAATGGATTATGTATATTTACCTGGAACAATGCTATGTACGATATAAGTATGGTGGCTTTTGTAGTGTTAATTGAATAGCTCACCTCAGTTGTCGTGCGGTACAATGGACTGAGGGGAGTGACAATCATTCGTAGTACTTCTAATATATGTATTGGTAGAAGGTAATTGTAGGGCGGTGTAGTGTGTCACCCGCCCGCATATCGTATCCACAATAAAGGAGGAAAAGTCGCATTGCAACATACGTCAAATATGGCGATATACATGAGAGCTGGCAGTTACTGCGGGCACGTTTGTATCCCGACACTTTCAGCCCAGTCAACCCATGCTTTGCTGTGCCTTGGCACATGGAGTTGGCTCAAGCTTGTCAAAACTGAGGACATCAAGATTGTCAATAAGCTTGCAGATGTCAACAGTAGAGAAGAACAGGAGTTGGAGGCTGGTTGGAATGCATTAGATAGTGTTTTGTAGTGTTTTGCTCAATGTTGAGCAGCACCATGCATGGGTATACCCATGCATTTTGCTAGTTATTAAAGCTCAACATTTCCTCATTTATAAAAGTGTCTTAACTATCTGTAAAATATTCTGTTTGTCTTAATCAATTTACATGTTGTGGCTACTTCAATGACTTGAGATGACTTAGACAATGGTAATAAATTTTTATAAAGACCAATTAAGAAAGAAAAAAAGTTTTAAACCACTGTACAAGCTAATAAGTGGTAAAGTTAGATACTTGGTCTCAAGTAGTAAGTACTGGACTAGTATTAGAAACTAACCTAATGAGTGATAGAGTTAGAGACTAGAATAAATATAAGTGTCTGAACTAAATAAAAGGAGTGTAGTAATATCTCACCTCAGTCTTGAGTAGTAAGTACTGGACTGAGGTGTGGTAAATGAAAGTCCATAACACTAAGTCTGTGATTACCTAATTCATCCTTGCCATAGTCTAAGTATTCTAATTACAACAGTAAGTTGGCCACCTGGCTTAATTGTCTTGGGTGAACTTAACTGTTTAAGAATATTTTAGTCATCATTAAACAAATTGAGGTTTTCCTGATAACTTTGAAATAGTCATAGCAATCAATATTTGTGAAGGAACCTTTATGACAATTGGCCATGTAGGATGTAGCCTCTTTCTCTTGCAACACAAGCCTATTTTTATCACATCCAAACACTTTTCAACAACCAATTCTCACTGGGGCTGCTCTGGTAACGCCCCTGTCAGTCAGTGTGAGAGCAACTCACGTGCGGAGTTTCAAATTGGCATGGCATTTTATTCCCCATTAGAAGCGTTTCCAGGTTTGTACAGACCTGAGGCCCTCAGTGCCTGGGCGGGAACAAATGTCTCCCACAACCCTTTCATTTATGTCCGCAACCCCTGTCACATCTCCGGTGGACATGGATAGCGATAGTTACGCGTGCCTGTGGTGGACCAACCAGACCAACAGCCGACGAGTGTCAAAAGGTGGAGGAGATACGGGACTATGGATCGTCCCTCCCTCCTCTGAATCTTCCTTTCTTCGCCCCATCTACCCACCCATTCCATTTTTTCCGCCCCCTCAGGGAGTCTGATCTTGCGCGAGTACTCGGATGATGGCCGCGACGACAGCTGTCCCCGCGGTGCTTCTCGCGGTTACACTCTCCTACGCACTCTACCGTCATCTCACCAAACCGAAGTCACCCGCCCCATTACCCCCTGGGCCGAAGCCGCTCCCCATTCTGGGCAACATTGCCGATCTTACCACAAAGGAGCTCTGGGTCTTGGCCGAGCGATGGGCACTGCAGTATGGTTCGTCGCCTTACCTCGTGCTCCCGTGATGCACGGCGCTTATGGCCCCGCCTCTGCTGACTTTTTTGGTTAGGTGATATCACCTATCTTCATGTGTTTGGTCAGGGGCTCGTCTTTTTGAATACCCCCGAAGTGGCATTCGATCTGTTGGAGAAACGTGGAGCTATATACTCTGACAAGCCGCGGCTCGTCATGTTGGGAGAACTGTACGTCTGCCTAATTTCATCCACTTATGCTTGCGATCTCAGGCTGAACCTTATCTGATCAGTTGCGGATGTAAGAACATGGTGGCATTTACACCATACAGCGATCAGTCGCGTCGACAGCGGAAGCTGATGCAAGCGGCGTTGGGATCGTCCAGTGTCAAACGTTACCTCCCATTGCTCCAGCTTGAAACGAAGCCGTTCCTCAGAGGGCTTCTCGAAGATCCACTCAGGTTTCAGGACCATCTCCGGCAGTACGTTTTTTTTTTTTCTTTCTTTTCTTTCTTCTGTCCAGTCCCGTCTGACTTTGGTCAGGTACGCGGGTGGATTGACGTTATCGGTCGTGTACGGATACCATGCCCAGTCGACTGACGACGCCTTCCTGAAACTTGCTGACGAGTGTATGTCGTTGCTCGCCAATCGTATCGGCTCGGGCGGTGGGATCTGGCCTGTCGACATCATTCCTTCGTGTACGTCTTCGTTGCCTCGTTCGGAGCCAGCGCACCGCTGACGTGCGTGATGTCTAGTAAAATATTTGCCGGACTGGTTTCCCGGTGCAGGATTCAAGCGGAATGCCGCCATCTGGAAACAGAAGATAGTGGAGTTTGTTGATGAGCCATACAAGTTCGTTTTGGATGAGAAGGTATACCACTTCTCACCTCTCTTGTACGCCGTTGACTATGTCTCGTCTTGGCATAGCGCAAGGGTATCGCAAATGCGTCGTTCGTCTCCACGGTATTGGATGCACACAGCGACAAGGAGAAAGAACTTGATGTTGAACAGGATTTCGATTTAAGATGGACTGCAAACTCGATGTATGCCGGGAGGTCAGACATCCTCGTCGATCTTTACTCTATTTAACTGAACGGAAGCTAGCACTGATACTGTATGTACCCCCACCAACCCGGCTGCGGAGACATGACGACCAAAATACCGTGATTAACAGACCGTCACGGCGCTCTCTCAATTTATCCTCGCCATGGTACAATATCCTGCGGTGCTCAAACGAGCACAGGCAGAGATCGATGCGGTAATTGGACAGGATCGGTTGCCACTCTTTGAGGATCGGGAGTCATTGCCGTATTGCAATGCGGTCTTTACGGAGTCGCTGAGGTGGGGTGTGCCTGTACCTCTGAGTAAGTCCCAGTGTGAGTCGAGTGGCGTGTAAATTGATGCTCATGTGTGTTCTAGGTCTTCCGCATATGTTGATGGAGGATGACGTTTACGATGGTGTCTTGATACCCAAGGGGTCACTCGTATGTCAACCTGCTTTCATTTGTCCGTTTGTTCATCCGACTGTGTGATTAGGTGTTTGCGAATATCTGGTAAGTCTGAATTGGATGTCTGTGTAGCAATAATGGCGCAAGTTGATCGGGGACGTGTATTAGGAGCATTCTTCGAGACGAAATCCTCTTTCCAGATCCCCATGCGTTCAATCCCGATCGGTATCTCGAACCCGCTGCAGACGAGGCAACGGAACGACGACGCGATCCACGGACGTATGTCTTTGGTTTCGGAAGACGGTAAGCGGGTGCTCTACTCGACCGTACTTTGAACACTCATCCACACCTTGTGGGCACGATGCGCAGCCGATGTCCTGGTGTGCATCTCGTCGAGTCTTCGGCGTGGTTGCTTGTAGTGTCCATGATGGCCACGCTGGATATCGGGAAGGCTGTGGATGAATATGGGGTGGAGATTGAGCCGGAGGTGGTATATGACAATTCAATCGTTCGGTACGTATTCCTGTTTGTGGGTTTCCAGAGGGGGTGAGGGGGGCCGATGCTGATGCTGGGTGATAGGATACCGACTCCGTTTAAGCTGGCGGTCAGGTCACGGTCGGAGGCGGTGTTACGGTCGTTGGCGCAGGACGCTGGAAGTGCGTAAACATTGAGGGTGTGTGTAAGGCTATCGGGCGGGAGGCGAGTCTGCTTTGGATTAAGATAGGACGGTTCGATATGTGGTTTTGTGAGTATACGCGATTCCGCTCTTGTATACTAGTTCTTCCCTGCTCTCTCCTACTTTGAGTTGCTACTTGTTCGAGAAGGCGGTCAAGGTCAGTCCTCACACGGGAGAGGTGTCCATTTGACATTTTGTATTCTCCCCCCGACAATCCCGTGCATGCTAGGAGGTCATCCGACGAATATACCGCTCACAACAGGCTATGACCAACGCACGACTCTGATCAACGAGGATGTCGGAAGAGGTATCTAGATCTAACCGGGGCAGCGCTAGTGGACATGGTTACTAGTATCTTCAGTCGATTTACAAATTACAACTGAGCAGGCAAGGCAGATGATATGAGGTGGCTAAGCGTTACTCGAACCTTCTAGCCGTCGCCTAAGCAGTCCTACAGAGGGAAGGATTGTGACAGATCATCTTGTCAATCACTTCGGGTAAACACCAGCTGAGGTTTGAAAGTTGGTTTCAGCCGAGGCACGCTGTGCTCGAGGGTGTAGATAGGCTCCGTGTAAGCGAAGACGTCCCACCCAACCCCTCTCGAGCCCCTGACTAATCCTCGAACATCGGACTCGCTGATTCGTTGCTTGCTCGACACTTGACGTCTGTCATGGCGACCCTGTGCGCAAGACAAGCAACCGCCTCATCCAAACACTCAAGGCTGGTAGTTCTCCCGAGCCATCGAGTGCGGCGACACAGGCAGATCAACAGCCAACCGCACACATACACGTCTACAGCATCAAGCCAGTCGAACGAACGCCATGATAAAATATCCATTATCCCTAGCTCTATGGGCGCAAACAAGGCAGAACAAAACGCATGATTGTCCAAAAAAAGACTGCGGACACTCAAAAGGAAAGGCCTGGACATATCGACCGGTAAGGCGCCAACAGATGGGGACATTTCTGCAGTGACGTCTGTCTATAGGATGGTGCCCCGTCGCGACGCGCGGGGGGTTTATGCGTTTTGGTAATTGCCGGGTTGGACCATAGGGGTGGGTTGGGGTGTTGGCGCGACGACGGTGGTTTTGGGAGGTGGATGCGGTCCACGGGGGACAGAGACGCGTGGTTCGTCGTCAACGACTTGGTAACCTTCACGACCGCCCGAGGTGAAGCCGCCAGGCATGGACCAGACTGCTGCGGAATCAGTAACCCGTATGACGTATGGGTCCATGAGAAGAGGGACTTGCCAGTCGGACCAGTGGTATCAGCGCCAAGACCCATGAACTGAGAACCTCTGTGACGCAGAGTCGCCAGGAACGTCGCTGCGGTGGGGAACTAGAAAAGGTGCTCACTGATCAGCAAGTGTGTTGGCCGTCTGCGGTATGTTATTCGGCACACACCTTGAGCAACCAGAGAAGGAATAGGAGCAGTTTGACGAAGCCGCTGTGCTCGTTGTTGAACACCCAGATGATATCGAAGAGCATCGACGCAGACAAGATGCCGGAGAACTGTTGGTCCGGGAACTTGCATTCAGTGCGACGAGGTTACGACGGGGAATTGCTCAGCCTACCAACTTGAGCGACTGTACTGCGTCGCTACTCTCATGCACGAGAGCTCCAAACAGGAAGATGGGTAGATTGTACGCTGGCGCCGAGAATGGACTCATTATAAAGGACAACACCTGAGGGAGGGCCGAGTTGTGAGAACATGATGGAAAGAAAGTAGAGAATGAGGGCATACAGCGCCGCCGAGCACGAGTTTTCCGGGATCAAGTCCTTGGATGAGGTCTGCCATGATCGCACAAAAGTAAAAACTTGTCAGTCTTGAGCGTTATGGGCGGTGTTGCGAGGGTTGGATGGGCGGTGAGAGGAACGTGAGTAACATTTGCCAGATAGGCTACGCCGTGGCTCTGCCTCAGCTGGATCGGCGCTACTTCGCGAAACTTGCATTCAAGGCGCAACCCTGAAAGGATGGCGACTTCTCTACTTAACCAGGCGCAGGCGACGAAGAAGCGGCAGGATCATTCAAAGGGTAGCACTAGAGCATTGCACGATGGATCGCCTTTGAGCACCAGTGCGACAACGTACGGCCATTCTGCACGCAAAGATGTTCTTGTTGACTTCAACTATTTGTCAGATCCTTGCTTTGATGTACACTCGTACTGAAAGGAGGTGTTTGTGCCGACTTGTTCTTGACATCGTCCATACTCATACCCTCATCCTATACTTGAGAGTCACCGAGGAATCTTGGGACGCAATTGACGTGCCAGGGAGATACTGTAGGCACCTTGCGCGATCATGTATTTCCTGGATCACACCTCATATGCTGACGCTAGGAGTTATTCTGGAGCGGTCTGTCGGTGTCCCTCCACCACGTGCACTGCCATTGTCCAGTCCGACCGTCAATGAACCAAGAAAAACATCGTTATACCGATAGTCCAATGGGACGTAGGATGTATATATAGGTAACGTGTTTTCGTCACTTGAAAAGCTCCAGCGAATGAGTTTTCCTCTTAGGCTATCCTCCCGCTGATCATGATGTGTATCGTTCCCTCTCTGGCTACTGTAGTTGTTGCGGAGCGACCTTGTACCTTCAGGGCAACTTTGCAAAAGCGCCTTTAACAAGGTTGATATCTGCAAACCTCAAGCGGAGACCCGGCGTTTCCTTGGCATCCCCTTCCTTTCTTTGGCCAGCGGCTAGGTGAAGTGTCATCAAGAATGGTCCCCGAAGGTGGAAGGGAATCCTTGAATCGTGCATCAATGTTGCCCACTCTCGGGCTGATCACTCTTGGTGGTGGATCCCATGTCCTTGTTGCGGGCAATTCCACCCTTAGATCCAAGACGACGAGGCTTATGATGCGCACTACTCAAAGATCCAATGCTTTGAGCTGACAGACGTCGGGGTGTCTTGGAACGTAGTCAACCTTGCTCCATGTATCCTGTCATTGCGATGTATCATCTTCATGGACGAGACTATGAGTCCGGAAGTCTAAGGTCAACCAGGCCTATCCATGGAACAACTGTTTGGGGCCAATGATTGGAAAATTACATGTCACATAAGTTGACATCCTCTTCCTCGACGAGGTGCACGCCTTGGCTTCCGAGCCCTCGAGACATGGACTTCAGTGAACTACGTCACACACTGCGGAAGCTATCTAGACAGCAAGTTTCACCCTCCTCTCGAACTCGAGTGAAAATGTACACCTACATCTCTCCGATCTCAGATCGCTCATTCAGACTTGTGCGTGAGCCGTTTGTATCACCCCTTGATCCCGTCCGTGGTTAATGGCGATGATGTGAGGGCGAACAATCATGGGGTCATCGTAATATGTACCGGTGTAGAATGGCCCGCGCCACGCCGTCCCCTACGGACACAGCGGGGTCTTTTCCGCTTATTCTCTTTTTCGGCCAAGTTGGCACTGTGTGAAAAATGTCAGAAAACACACAACACCTTAGGCCCACCTATATCACCTCAACATCCACTCGGAATTCATCGGAGATGACACCACCTGACACAGACAAGCCAGTAGAATACATTCCGGCTTGACCGGTGAAGAATTTTTCATTTTTCATTTTTTTTGAATTTTCAAAAGATTATGTTTTTTTTCGGAGATGATACCATTCAACTCGGACAAGCTGGTAGACTACATTCCGGCATGACCGGTGAAGAAATTAAAAATTAAAAATTAAATTGTTCTTTCAAAATATCGTCTTTTTTACATCGGTCAACTCAGAAAATGTTCCCCCAAGTCATCCGAGTCGAATGGCATCATCTCCGATGAATTCCGAATGGATGTTGAGGTGATATAGGTGGGCCTAAGGTGTTGTGTGTTTTCTGACATTTTTCACACAGTGCCAACTTGGCCGAAAAAGAGAATAATAAACTCCGAGCGTCTGCCTCGCCTAGTATTCTCGTCGTTCGTTTCGTGTGACCTCTCACTGCAAAGAAGAATGCCGTCTATATTCTCTCCGACGCTTCGGTACAGCTGAAACGCAGGTCATATAGTTTCTGGATCAATGGTCGCCCCCCCCGACGTCATCAAACCCATCGGAGGTCTGGACGAGTCTTGTGGAAAGGTCCTACGCCAGGAAATGACTCATCCGAGAATGATTCGGCACTGGGGTGGCGCCTGCAAGCGCAGATAAGGATGAGCCTGGATAAAGTGATGTAATCTTTGGACGATTACGGTGAGTTGAAACAAAGGTGACAGCGCAGAGAATCAACTGCGCACAGCTTCGCAAATTTCTCCGACTATAGATACTTAATTCAGGTCGGTCGGAAGTTCTGAAAAAGCACTTCTTCCCGAGTACTGTACATAGTATGTTCGTACCTATCTTTTGACATGTTCAGTGGTTGTTTTCTCGCATTAAGGGAGCGAGTTTCTTGGGGCTTCCCACCGGCAGGCGGATCATGAGGATGAAACAACGCCTCTTGTGCTCGAAGAGGGGTAATGTTGCATGTAGTTCAACGTTCAACCCGATGCAGTGGGCCGGGTCCGGAGATAGCGAATGTGAAGTACGAATACAGGAAGCTGTCGATTCAGAGGGTACACGGGCTAGGGTGAGTACGGATTGTCAATCAACCAAGAAGGATGATCTTGCACTGGCACAGATACGATGAGAGTGTCGTATGCTTATCAATGGCAACGTTGATTGCACAGAAGGAAAAAAACTTGGTCGAGGTGGCAGTTAAGCGTTAAGCGCCGCGTTGGTATGAGAACAAAGGAAGTGTTTAGTGAGAAAGTCCACGCCTGAAGGGAAAGCATCGCACAACATTTGATCACTAGCGCTAGTGAGCGTTACCCACGACGCCGACCAACACACCGACCGATACCCAGTCAGACCTGCAGCGAATACCCAGCACGACGATCTGAATGTCATCTAACCAGGAATACTACCACAGTAAGCCACACAGCTATGCGAACCCATCATCCTACAGCACCCTCGAGCAAGACCACGACCCTGTTCTTCCTGGTGGTGTAGTCCAGTGGAATTCCATCCAACCCGGAGTAAGTTTAAAAGAACGAGCGATGCCCAATGTTAGTCTCTCATGACCGCCTCCTACTTCCAAACACAATCAACACTACAGGACGATCGCAGTATGATTGACCACCTTTTTCTGTTGCATTGTTGTATATACAGGTTATACAACCTGTGGGTTGGAGACCGACCGACGACCAGCTCTTCATCAGGGAGTACGGCCCACCAGGCGACCATCATATGATGCCCAATGTCGAGTTTATGAAGCAACATTTCTTCAAGGAGGGGAGGTTGACAGAAAAGCAGGCGCTGTACATCCTCTCCAGAACCACGGCCATCCTATCCCGTGAACCGAATCTAGTCAATGTAGGAAGTCCTGTTACGAGTGAGTTTACATCCCTTCTTGGTCGTCATCGTGCAAGTGACCGGTCGCGTGCCATTGCCGGACTCATCGTAGTATGCGGGGATATTCATGGGCAATACGTGAGTGCTTGCCCTCCATCAACTCCGCTCAAATGCCACATAGATGGACTGATCCACGTCCTGCCTGGGCTCACCGCAGTATGACCTCATGAAACTCTTCGAGATCGGAGGGAACTTTTCAGAAAGCTCATATTTGTTCCTCGGTGATTACGTCGATCGCGGAAACTTTGGCATCGAAGTGCGTGTCTTTCGATTGCCCTCATTGACTCACCAAAACATCACCTGCCATACCTTTAGTGCCTGTTATACCTCTACGCGCTCAAGATCCAACGCCCGAAAGATATTACCCTCCTTCGTGGTAACCACGAATGCCGACATCTAACGGAATATTTTACGTTCAAACGCGAATGTACGCATGTCTACGCCGAGGGTCTAGGGGTCGTGCGAGCTCAATGTGATGAACGTCTTCTTTCTTGGCACAGGCCTCCACAAGTACTCTCAAGCTGTTTATGACGCATGTTTGGAATCCTTCAATGCATTACCCGTCGCCGCGCTCGTCGACACTCGCTTCTTATGTATTCACGGCGGCCTTTCCCCCGAGCTCATCACCCTGGACGACATCCGGCGAGTGCGTTTTCGTTATCGGCCTCTTATCCCTGTTCCGGGATCATAGATAGGCATCTGATTGACGGATGTATCACAGCTGGACCGCTTCCAAGAGCCCGGATCTAGCGGGTTGCTTTGTGATCTGCTGTGGTCAGACCCCGTCTCGAATTTCGGATACGAGCAGGAGCCTTCTGCACACGGTCCTGCTTTGCCTCCAGGAACGACATTTGAGCATAATGCTACGAGGGGTTGTTCGTACTTTTTTACGTGAGTCTCTCACCCCTCGAGTGGTGCCCGTATGACGAATAGTGGGTGGTGCCTTGCGAAAGGTATGAGGCGGCGTGCCAGTTCCTCGAGCGGAACAGCCTACTTGGGGTTGTGCGAGGACACGAGGCTCAGGACGCAGGGTGTGTTTCTGTTACTTCCTTTTTTTCCCTTCACAAATCATACACGCTCCAGATACATGATGTACCGCAAAACTCCGACCAAAAAGTTTCCCTCTGTCATTACTGTCTTTAGCGCACCCAATTATCTCGATGTCTATCACAATCGCGGCGCTGTCATCAAGTATGCGAACAAGAACATCACTATCAGGCAATTCAACTCGAGTAGTCATCCGTATTGGCTACCGAATTTTATGGATGGGTTCACGTGGAGTCTGCCGTTCGTCGGCGCGAAGAGTACGTCACTTTCTGCTCTTGAGGTGTTCTACCTCTATTTGTGACTCACGGCCTGGTCTGTGCGCGAATACCATTAGTCACGGAGATGCTACTCGCGATCCTCGCTACGTGCAGCCCAGAGGAGCTTGAAGGCATGGAAGAGGAAGAGGATGAACATGTCGATCTCGCGTTGCCGTCTTCAGAGCTCGTAGTGAGAAGGCAGCAGATCAAGAACAAGATTCTGGCAGTCGGGAAGATGCAGCGGGTGTTCCAGCTTTTGAGGTGCGTTGTGAATGCGGTTTCGAGTTGCGATATTCGGCGGTTGTACCTCCGCGTTTTCATGATATGGACCGCTGGGTTAACGATACCAGGGATCAGCGCATTAGTTCATGTTTTGCGTGCATTGAAACTGCAATCAACGGGGATTCATGATACATTCGCCACTGTCAAAGACTGGATGACTGTGGAATCCTTGTCCACCCCTGTTTCACTTTCACTTTCCTTTCTTCCTTTAAGATCATCCCAGCCCGACTGATCGACATACCGCTTGCTTCTTCCTGCAGAGAGGAAGCCGAGAATGCATCCGAGTTGCTCACCTTCCCCATCGAAGACCAGAGAGGCCCCGACATGCTTACCGCACAGGGCACACAAATCAGACACTACATTCGCAATTTTGCAGACGCGTTCGTGCATTTCCCTCCTCGCTGTGTTTCATCATGGTCTGACGGTTGTCGACGATATTCTCCCGTATGCATGTGGGCCTGGGCGTTGCTTCGTCTCTGTTGCCTCGATTTCCCTCCTTACCGCGCGCCAACGTGATACCTAATACACGCTCAATAGTCGTCGCTCCGATATCGCCAACGAGCGTCTCCCAATGTTCCAGCCCGCCGACGACACAGATTACCCCGTCATCCCCGCCCCGAGTATGCGTCGTCGTGGATCAAACGACCTCGAAGAGCTCGGCATGGAAATCCGCAAGCTTGAAGAAGAGGTCGATCCGGTAGATATGAATCCGGTGCCACCGCCGAGGAGAGCGACGGAACGGGTGGTGGAGACGAGGAGAAAGGTGACAACGAGAACGACGTCCTCAAAGAGGTACGAGGGTGCGTGAGGAACGACACAAGGTCAGGGTGATCTAGAAGGGATCTATGGAGACTCGGAGAAGATGTAATTGGTGTATGTGTGCTGAGAACTGTGTATGAGTGCTTGTTCTACTGATATTTTTGTTGTATCAATGGGCATGTTGTATGTACATGGATATGACAATGTATTCGGTCTGTAACATCATCCACTCCGCACCTGTATGTACTTTTCCGGAGGCAGCGGCAACTACCCGATCGGCATGTGCGGCGGTTTAAGGATCTCGCACGCTGGTGAGCCAATACGATATAACTTAGGTCTGAGTATTGGGCAGAGTCCGAATGCCCGAATGGATGTACATGATTTCGCCTTTATTTTTTTCCAGACAGCCCAAGATGTCTTACAGGGAACGAGAAGGCAGCTGGTAGTGACAGATCGTGGTTCGTCACCTTGTGCTAAGAACTCACCTAGTTATTACTTTAAATTGGTCTGATGGTGTCAACAGATGTAACGAACCGCACTGGTGCAGATTTGGTTGCAGGTACTGAAGAAGATCAGGCTGAGGCATCTTGATACAATTACACGGTGGGCCCGACTCGGCTTGGGGCTTGTGGTGGGACCATTCACATCACCATCCGTAACTTACAGGTATAGATCATCAGACCAGTCCCTGTATTTCTCCGCAGTCTCTATCAAATTCTTGCCCTTCTCATTTGCCATGTCAAGCACCCTTCTGTGCAGAGGAAGCCGCATTGGGGGATCTTCCAATCGAGATGCTTTCTCAAACGCGATGCAGGCTTTCTTTGGATCGCCGTCGACGAAAACACCCGAATGTACAACCGCGCGCCATTTAGATCCTGCCAGTTCGGGATTTGTGTACGCATGATGGGGAGGGGCTAGGTGCCTGTTTGTCGTCGTAATTTCTGTGAGGAACGGCCCAGGCTGGAGGATGGTAATCTATTCGCATTCAGATTCTGTCTATAGAGAGATATAGGTATGGAGGCGCTCGGTCTGACTGACCTTTATATTCCAGGCAGGGTCCAACTCATATGCAAGTGCTTCGGTCAACGCCTCGAGAGCGGATTTCCTGATGAAGTTCAAGTTTGCGTTCGGACGGGTAACCCGACGATAGAGGACGCTTACGTGGCGCTGTAATGCCCACAACACGAGATACTTGAGATGCCCACTCCAGACGACACTTGGAGGAGCCTGCCACCTCGAGGCTGGTTAACATCTCTGAAGAATCGCACTGCCTCCCGGCTGACTTGTGCAGCACCCCAGAAGTTGATATCAAACATTTCTCGTGCATCCTCATCATTGACCGACTCCAACTCCCCGCTGATCATCTTTCCTGCGTTGTTGAAGACGACGTCGACACGGCCAAATGCCTCCTGTGCCTTGGCAAAGGCTGCAGAGATTTCGGCATGCTGAGTGACGTCCAATTTGACGACGACGAGACGGGAGGACGGGTATTTGCCAACGAGACCAGATAGCACCTCAGGCTTGCGGAGAGTGGCGACGACTCTGTCCCCTTGTTCCAGGAGATACTCGGTCAGGATGCGACCGAAGCCAGTTGAAGCACCTGTGACTGAAGGCGAGTCAACATTAGGTGATATCACTGTAGAAACGAACTTACTGAACCAGACTCTGGATTCTGCCATGGAGTAGATAGAGGGTGAACGTGTCGGTCTCAAGCCGGCGTAATCATCGGAAGATTGTGCCACATAGCTGGACTAATTTATGATATGTTTCATCCCGATAGCTCTCTGATGCTAATATTAGTTCGCCCCTCAGGCCACTGAAACTCTTCGTTTAGATAACGCACCTTAGTCACTCAGTCACTAGGCCCGTTCAGCAGCCTTCCGTTTTCGCTCGTTTGCGTCCGTTTCGTTTCATTTGAATTCCCACCGCTCGCAAGTGAGCGAGAGGAGGTGTCATAAAATGTCAGTCACATCTTAGATAAGGAGAGAACCCCCGAAAGCCCCGAGACCACCATCCAATTACCCATAAACAGGAAGTAGCAGTAAATACTGCTATCTCCGCTGCAGCTGCCAGTGTCACAATGACCTTCGTGTTGTCGTGTGAGCTGGCTGAACTTGCGGGACCTTGATAATCTGGTGGCCACAGATTTGCAAACCATGTTTGTAAAGACAGGAGGAGGAGGAGTAATATTATTAGTAGTAGGAGTAGGGCATTTGTTGTCAATTAATGGAGTATTCAGGCAAAAAAGAATGTGACAGACTGTGACTGTTTTGACTGACGGTGGAGCGGCGGAGTGGCGGCATCACGACAGGACCTAGGGAAGGGCAGGAGTGCCAGGGTCCAAGACGGGAGATGCAGGAGCAGTACAAAGGTGCAACGCGCCTAGTAGCCAGCTTTTGTCTTGTCGTTCCAATCTCTCGAGAGCGACGACCCGGTCTCACTTAGCCTCTCATCCTGGCCGGTCCAACGGAACCGACGCAAACGAGTGAAAACGGAGGGCTGCTGATTCCTGAACGGGCCCATTGATTGATTGATTGATTGAATGTACACGTTGGGCCCGGCCCGGCTTGGGGCTTAAGCGTGTGGCCGGGCCATTCAATAACTTACAGGTATAAATCATCGGACCAGTCCCTGTATTTCTCCGCAGTCTCTATCAAATTCTTTCCCTTCTCGTTTGCCATGTCAAGCACCCTTCTGTGCAGAGGAAGCCGGAATGGCGGATCTTCCAATCGGGATGCTTTCTCAAACGCGAGGCAGGCTTTCTTTGGATCTCCGTCGACGAACTTGAAAACACCCGAATGGACAACCGCGCGCCATTTAGATCCTGCCAGTTCGGGATTCGTGTACGCATAATGGGGAGGGGCTAGGTGCCTGTTTGTCGTCGTAATTTCTGTGAGGAACGGCCCAGGCTGGAGGATGGTAATCTATTTGCATTCAGATTCTGTCTATAGAGAGATACAGGTATGGAGGCACTCACCTTTATATTCCAGGCAGGGTCCAACTCATATGCAAGTGCTTCGGTCAACGCCTCGAGAGCGGATTTCCTGATGAAGTTCAAATTAGAGCTCGGAGTGTAACCCGACGATAGAAGGCGCTTACGTGGCGCTGTAATGCCCGTAACACGCGGGACTCGCGATGCCCACTCCAGACGACACCTGGAGGAGCCTGCCGCCTCGAGGCTGGTTAACATCTCTGAAGAATCTCACTGCCTCCCGGCTGACTTGCACAGCACCCCAGAAGTTGATATCAAACATTTCTCGTGCATCCTCATCATTGACCGACTCCAGCTCCCCGTTAATCATCTTCCCTGCGTTGTTGAAGACAACGTCGACACGGCCAAATGCCTCCTGTGCCTTGGCAAAGGCTGCAGAGATCTCGGCGTGCCGAGTAACGTCCAATTTGACGACGACGAGACGGGAGGACGAGTATTTGCCACCGAGACCCAATAGCACCTCTGGATTGAGGAGAGTGGCGACGACTCTATCCCCTTGTTCCAGGAGATACTCGGTTAGGATGCGACCGAATCCAGTTGAAGCACCTGTGACTGAAGGCGAGTCAACATTAGGTGATATCAATAGAGACGAACTTACTGAACCAGACTCTGGATTCTGCCATGGGGTAGATAGAGTGCCAGTAGGTGAACGTGTCTGAAGCCGGCGTAATAATCGGAAGATTGTGCCATGTAACCGGATTGCCTTATAATATGTTTAAATTCGATAGCTCTTGATGCTAATATTAGTTCGCACCTCACCCTCGGGCCACTGAGACTCTAGATAGCGCAACTTACATAGGGCCCGTTCAGCAGCCTCCGTTTTCGTTCGTTTGCGTCCGATTTGTTTCATTTTGAATTCTTACCGTTTGAAAACGGAACGGGTGGACGAGGGAGACGGCCTCAGAGGTGTCTCGAAATGGCACAGATGCATCATACGTGCACTCCTATAATAGTCACATGTAGGGTCAGATAGTGATCAATGCATAACACTCTACCTCTCCATGGCCCCATCATCATCCCAGAGAAAGAGAGCATCCTTGAAAGCCTCGAGATCATCATCCTATCACCATAAAAGAAAGTACCAGCAAATGCTGCTATCTCAGCTGCAGCTGTCACAATGACCTTCGCATTGCCATGAGTTTGCTGGTTCAACTTGCGAGAACTTGATTGGTGGCTTGAGATTTGCGAACTATGTTTGTAAAGACAGGATGAGGAATGGTAGTAATATTATTACTATTCCCGATACGTGAGTAGAGGGTCTTGTGAAACATTGAATTTTGCGCCATGCAGGGGTTTTGGAAAACCCTCACTGTCACCACTTGTTAGTACTGCCACTGTTCAGTAGAGGAGAGCAAAGTCTCCTTTTTCTTTCCCTCTGTCATATTCGCATCATCAATCAATGTCATCCTGTGCTTTATTTTCTGGTGTTCCACTCAGGGTCGAGTTTGATCTATCGCTGTCACGGACAGTTGCATTCAGTGTTTTCAATGCTCGCCGAGGGTTGTCAATTTATATCATACCTTTAAGACTGTGACTGTTTTAACTGAACGGTTGGAGCGGAGCAGCCCGAATCGCGCCAGGAGTCCAGGACCGAGGGCAGGAGGGGCAGGAGTGCCAGGGGTCCAGGACGGGAGATGCCGGAGCAGCACAAAGGTGCAACGCGCGTGATAGTCAGCTTTTGTCTTTTGTCGTTCCAGTCTCTCGAGGGCGACGACCAATTCTCACTTAGCCTCTCATCCTGGCCGGCCCAACGGAACCGACGCAAATGAGCGAAAACGGAGGGCTGCTGATTCCTGAACGGGCCTATTGATTGAGTAATTGATTGAATGTACACGTTGGGCCCAACCCGGCTTGGGGCTTATGCTTGTAGCCTGGCCATTCACATCACCATCCGTAACTTACAGGTATAAATCATCAGACCAGTCTTTGTATCTCTCCGCAGCCTCTATCAAATTCTTTCCCTTCTCATTTGCCATGTCAAGCACCCTTCTGTGCAGAGGAAGCCGCATTGGGGAATCCTCCAATCGAGACGCTTTCTCAAATGCGATGCAGGCTTTCTTGGGATCGCCGTCAACAAAAACACGCGAATGGACAATCGCGCGCCATTTAGATCCTGCCAGTTCGGGATTTGTGTACGCATGATGAGGAGGGGCTAGGTGCCTGTTTGTCGTCGTAATTTCTGTGAGGAACGGCCCAGGTTCGAGGATGGTGAT
Organism: Boletus eberwhitei; assembly: GCA_038090915.1. Taxonomy (NCBI): domain Eukaryota; kingdom Fungi; phylum Basidiomycota; class Agaricomycetes; order Boletales; family Boletaceae; genus Boletus; species Boletus eberwhitei. The sequence goes on from JBBPNO010000230.1 coordinate 34,989, forward strand.
CTATTTGCATTTAGCTGCTGTCTATGGAGAGATATAAGCATGGAGGCACTCGGTCCACCTTACCTTTATATTCCAGGCAGGGTCCAGCTCATATGCAAGTGCTTCGGTCAATCCCTCGAGAGCAAATTTCCTGATGAAGTTCAAGTTTGAGCTCGGAATGTGACCCCACGATAGAAGACGCTTACGTGGCGCTGTAATGCCCGTAACACGCGAGACTCGCGATGCCTGCTCCAGACGACACTTGGAGAAGTCTGCCACCTCGAGGCTGGTTAACATCTCTGAAGAATCGCACTGCCTCCCGGCTGACTTGCGCAGCACCCCAGAAGTTGATGTCGAACACTTGTCGTGCATCTTCAACATCGACCGACTCAAGCTCTCCGTACATCATCTTTCCTGCGTTGTTGAAGACAACGTCGACACGGCCAAATGCCTCCTGGGCCTTGGCAAAGGCTGCAGAGATTTCGACATGCTGAGTGACGTCCAATTTGACGACGACGAGACGGGAGGACGGGTATTTGCCAACGAGACCAGATAGCACCTCAGGCTTGCGGAGAGTGGCAACGACTCTATCCCCTTGTTCCAGGAGATACTCGGTCAAGATGCGACCGAATCCAGTTGAAGCACCTGTGACTGAAGGCGAGTCAACATTAGGTGATATCACTGTAGAGACGAACTTACTGAACCAGACTCTGGATTCTGCCATGGAGTAGAGAGAGTGCCAGTAGGTGAACGGGTTTCATCTCGATTATTGAAGGGGCCTACAGGAGGTTATGTGTCCCGGATCACAGCCTCATGATTGGCACCTCAGATCTCCGCACCCAAAAAGATATCGGCCTAACCTACCAATATGGGGGTGGTTGGGACACGTGTGACGTGGTTTGTCCAACTTCAATTGACAGATGATTGAAACACCCCGTTCAAATAGCCGAACTATGATCTTATCGAACAAGGAGTGTTGCAACATGTTTCAGTGAATCGAGAATGGTCGACACGCCGGTACCCACAAGTGGCTGTTAGATGGCAGTAGAGCACAGCAGTAATAATATTTCTCTATGACTCTCGAAAAGTTGGCCAATTTCTTCAAGAGCCGAGATTGGAAATACCGTTCTGCGCCGATTTTTCAGGAGCAGTCTTGAGTCTAATTTACTTGACAGAGCGTGCTTCAAGGCTGTCTGAGAGCTTGTTTTACAGGACCGAAATGTACCTTTATTCGCTAGGAAGGAGGACAACATGGTGAGCAAGGGATACGAACGCAGAGCCCGGTGGATGCGGCGATAGTACTCTCCGGTGTGGTTGTGCAGAGAGAGGGGCCAAGTGGCCAAATCCCACAAGCGCGGGGACCGATCCATTGTAAAATATTGTTTACCATACAACTATCAAACTATAAACTCCTCGAGGCTGCGAGAACACGATAGCGAAAACCAGCGCAGCACGGTACGTAATTTTGATCTTGGCTCTTAGAGAAATTTTATCCACACTGCTGCGTTCTACTGCCATCTAGCAACCACTTGTAAGTACTACGTACCGTGCCGAATACAAGTGGTATTCACGATTTACTGAAAAGCTTTGCAAACACAGGTTGTTTGACAGTGGTTCGGGGTTGGGGGGG